>VUQK01013742.1:13328-24645 GCA_015106715.1 Bujurquina vittata | reverse complement strand
CATGATGAGGGGAGTGGAAACGTGGGGAGCACAGCTGAACACAATACACTGATGAGACACAAGGAAGCAAAACTGAATACAAAGCACAAGGAACACAAGACTGTCCAACTAAAACAGGAAGTGACTAAACCAAACACATATGCAAATTTAACACTGAAAACCTGACTAACAATTCTAAATACCACACAGGGAACACTGGGGCATAAAACTAGACACAAGACATGAGACTGAGGACTAAGACACACTTGAACACAGATCATGGAACATGAGGAAAACGGGAAACAAAAACAAACTACAATACTACTACATAAAACACAAACATACAGCGCCGTGGGCCACCGGCCCAGGATCATGACATCATCCTCATGGAATTGCCTCTATACTCTTGTCGCATGAGGTCAGCCATTGTCGTGCACCAGGAGGAACCCAGGACCCACTGCACCAGCATTGGGACAATGGGTTCCAATACCTAATGGCAGTCAGAGTGCCATTGCCTAGCCTGTAGAGGTCTGCACGTCCTTCCCTAGAAATGCATCCAAAGACCATCACTGACCCACTAAGTCAGGCGCTCAGGCCACTCTTATGAAGTCTGTTTCTGATTGTTTGGACAGAGACATTCGCAGTCATTCTGTGGGGCTCTGTCAATGCTTATCTTGCTCCTCCTTGCAAAAAGGAGCAGATTCTGTTCCTGCTGATGGTTTAAGGACCTTCCACAGCCCAGTTCAGCTCTCCTAGACTAACTGCCTGTGTTCTGGACATGCTCCATACTCATGAGCGTGTGCTGGGAGACACAGTAAACCTTCTTGCAATGGCATGTATTGATGTGCCATGGAGGAGTTGTACTACCTGTGCAACCTCTGTAGGGTCCTGGTATCACCTCACGCTATCAGTAGTGACACTGACCCTAGCCAAATGCAAAACAAGTGAAAAAACTGTCCTAAAAGAAGGACTTTAACTTTAACGTGTACCGTGGAGGGATTTTCCTGTTTCAGCTCTCAGATGTGTGTGAAAAAAGTAAAAATGGTCCATTTACCATTAAACTTCCATCTAACATCTAAGCTTAACTTTGTTCTTGGCATGACAGTTTAATAGTTCTTACTATAAAACAAGGAACATACTGAAAACATTGTGTGCAGCTGGATGGAAAAATCATAACAGTTCTGTGTTGGGCCTTTACACCTGACACAGAGCCTCGTGTAGCTGTTTGCACCCAGTGTGACATAATGTTCCTGCAGTGTGTTGTGCCAGGGCTGCCGTGTGCGTCAGAGCAGGGCCTGACATTTGTCCCTTCATTCAGCCACAAGGTAGCACACACTTGGTCTTCTATTTTCAGTATTGTTGACTATCTCAAAGGTAATGCTCTGCTGCAACATCAATTGTTGTCCACTCGTCCATTAGATTCTGGTTGCTATAAAACCACAAAAAAAGAAATTTAAATCGTGACCAAAATCCAACCTTAGCCCAGCATAATGCTTCTCTAATACAAGAACAGAAATCTTCAATTTATTCACATAGATATGTGAGAGCAGGCATGACCTGAACTACTCGTTCAGTAGTTATATAAAAAGGAGATTAAGCAGTAGACACCCTTGTATTTAGTGTACAGAGGGGATTTCTTTTAATTTTTTGGCTTGAATGATAATTTGAAATCTGTTCACCTCACAGGGAAATGATTGCAAAGGTTTTACTATCGAGAATGACATTAAGTGAACTTTGACTAAAGCACCATGTTTCCAAAATCCAGGGCACCAAATGCAGTTGCGTGTGAGTAAACAAAGCATGCAGAATTCTGCCAACAGGAGGGAAAAATCAGCAGAGATTTGATGATCCCGCAGGATGTCCCATTAGAGAAACACTGTGTTCTCTCAAACGAGCGACCTGCATCCTACCCAGATGGCAGCAAGCTTTTTGTCTGCAAAGAATCAGACCTTTTCTTAAAAAGCAATACTTTTCCCATTTAGGAATGAATCTTCCTAACTTTTGCAGCAATCCTTAATATTTGAGGGTGAAATGAAAGTTAACCAAACTTCTCCTATGAAAGTGAAACTGTGACCAGTAATGTTTAAAGGCAGTTTTGAACTAGTCACCTGAGCCACAACAGCTTCAACAGACTTGAATCTTGTGTAGTAGCGGTAGTCAGCATGAAAGTGGAGGAGGCAGGTGGTCTTCGACTCATCCACTGTTCTCCTTGCCCGGCTCAATGGTGCCTCCTGCGGATTAAAACGCAAGGGCATGAGGTGGTAAAGCAAAATAATGGGAGATGGATTTGAAGCGTAATATAGTGTGTAGCAGCCTTTCACTATAAAGTACTTAAACGTTAGATCAGATTTAGGAAAAACGTATCAAAAGTGGAGAAACCCACACAAGATCAAAAAAATTACAACAGTTCAAACTGAGGCTTTCTGAAGGCAAATGTTGACACAGTGCTGGTACTCATGGCCTAGTGGAAGTGGCAGGAACACAACTTGGATGCTTAACTGGGAAAAACATCTGTTCAGACCATCTCATGACCAAACAGTGGAAATGATCTCTGACAGGAGGTATGTTGTTAAAAATGGATTCATACCAATGTCCCAACATCCACTGTTGACAATAGACTTTGAGACCACCACCCTCTTGGTCAAAGGTTAATAATTTTCAGCGTGCCCAAGGGGGAAATTAGTTTAATTCATATAGCAGATGTTTATAACAGCTGGTTTTATCATTTTGAAGCCAAGGTCATCTGTAAAGAGACCGCTCAGCTCGGCTGGTCACTGTGCTACTGTCGATGTGATGACAGCCTTCTGGAGTTATAAGCAGTGATTTACTTTTGGTGACTCAAGAGGCCCAATAAAAGCGAATGAATGGTCAGTTATAAAAGACGAAAATCAGACACGAGTTAATTTCCTCCACAAACATTTATAGGTTTGGCTATAAATAAAGATTTCAAAGGAGGAAAGTTTGAGAGCGGTGACAGAAAAAGAAAGTGGACACAGCAGACATGTTTTTGTGGTACTTATTCAGTTCACGTCTCGACGGTCCTACCTGACTAGGTCTCAGGTTTTGGATGAGGAGGTCTAGATGTTTTGCGGCACAGAATCCATCAGGGCCCGAAGTCATGTATGACAGGGCTGCACAGAAACACAGATATTTGCAGTCACAAAAATAGTTAATCAGCTGTGTTCTTCTGCCTCTACTTTAATCAAGTAAACACAACGATGCAGATAGCCAAGCAAATGCTGTAGTGAGCAATGTTTGTCCTTGACCGTGTTCATTCAGTCTCCAATCATAATAAATAACTCGGCAGAGATCAAAGGTTTGTTCAATCTGCAACTATTCCAATTTATGGGAACAAACCAGACATTGAGAAAGTTAACTATAAACACATGATGCAATGTGGTCGCAGGTATTTGGGAAATAGAGTTCTTACCACGGAGGGGACTGTGGGCAATGCTGCCGCCATGCCACAAAATCAATAGAGATTTTTATTTGTGTTTAATTTGTTGTTTGCTGATCCGCTGCCTCACCTTTTAAGGTTTTGCAAACATTTTAGGTCTCCAGGTTTGAAGCAAAGTCAAGGCTGTGTGATGTTTGCTGTGTACTCAGTAGTTGTGGTCATAATAATTATGTTACTCTAATAGGAAAATATATGACTGCTTTTGAATTTTTGAAAGTATTTCTTCTACATCTGATCCTACTTTACTTTACAATTGTTTTCTTTTTGTGTCAAATGCAAACTAATATCAGCAATTAGAAAAAACAGAAATAAAATATGTCAAGTACGAGGCCCTTAAAACTAAAAACTTACATTAAACTTGCATTTTGTGTTTAAGATTATACACAGCACATGATACAGATCAGTCATGCGGTTGCACACTTGAATTTACTAGCGAGAACAAAAGCTGGGGATTGGCTCCTTGTGAGCAGTCTTTCTTGCAGAAGCAACCTCACATTTACAGATACTTTATAAATAGTTCCGCATTTTGAAAGCAGCACAATGGTCTGGGGTGGGAGCAATGGAGCTGCCTGTGGAAATGATATTATAACTGCTAGTCTGATTTCATTAAAACACTGTTCGTGATTTGTAACGCCTCTGGGATGGCTGTTTCATTCAGTCTGATGCAAGAATGACGGGTTTGCAGCCATGGGAGGCATTGCTTTTGCATGAATTGGCACGTCATGTTGCACTGAAAAAAACACAGAATTTCATAAAAATGCAGAAACTGAAAAGGTGCTCATACTGTAAGAGTATAAGGTTTATGTTCAGGGCAAATGTAAAGTAATGCACTGCTTCTCCACATTTAATGTAGAACAATCAGCAACACTTGGTTTTAGTGGATTATTCAAGACTGTCGCACAGAAAACAAATGTCACCAGCTTCATTAATGGTGAGCAAATATTCCTTAAATCTGGTCAAAGTAGAGCCGTATACCATAATATCAATAGCATTCAGTAATAATAACATTCACATGTCATTTGCAATAATGATAAAGTGACTTTAAAGGATAATGCAGTGTGTATGTGTGTGTGTATGTGTATGTGTGTGTAGGTTCATGTGTGTGTCACACATGAACCTACAGTGACTGAAAGCGAACACATGATTGGATCACACCATGCTACCAAAGTCCTTCGGCCAATCAGAAACCTGTAATTCATCAAGTACACGACACGAGTGGGGGTGGGCATTGACGTGGAGGCCTAAATGCTGGGTGTCGACAGCCCACGGACTGAATTATTTCCAGACCACATGCCCATGCACTCTCTGGCTTTCTTAGTTTGTTAAAGGATCTCACAGCAGCAGATAAATCTTTGTGGAGTCAAATTTGCAAATACTTCCTTAATCATGATAAAATAAGATTTTTTTTTAAAGAAATAAACTACTTCTTTCCAACTGGAAACCACTGACAACAAATGAAGGGCTTTCACTACGCTGGTGAGAGCCACTTAATCAATTGCAAAACCTCGTACAGTCAGTACAGAAACAGAAAAGGATTTTCCCAGATGAAAAATGAGTGTCACATTTCAGCCAAGACCTTCGTTTCCAACAGCGGCTGGAAGTCACTTCTACTGCAGAGAAAAATGTATCTGATCCAGAGCTGAAGTCTTATTCCAGATTTTAGTGTTGCAGCTACAGTATTTACACAGCAAGCACAATGCTATAATCCTGTCACACAGTCACAGAACATGCACGCTACATTTAAATCTTTATTGGATACTTTGCTTATGCATAAATTCTTGTTTTGTGGTGAAGGGGTTTGGGTTGTTGGGGAGGAAGCTCAGTACTGGGCGAAAAAAGCCAGTGAGATGGGAAAGACCTCCATTTTTGGCCGGCAGTTACTGCTTTAGTGCCTCATGTAAAGACCCAAAGCTTGTCAAGTCTCTGCTGTGGTTAGTCTACGTGCCTTCTGTTTCAACATAAATCAAATTGTTATGGATAACTGGTATAATAATTTTATGGATCTTAATGGAATAGGCTTCTGTGATTAAGATAAGGGGCCAGATGAGCTTGCTGGACCAACCATGTTTCTATTTTCATGGTGACAGGGGGACTGAAGCCTATGCCCACTGTCACAGGATGAGAGGTGGGATACCCAGTGGGGATGGGCCATCAGTCTATCACACAGCCTTCTTGGACCGCGAACCACTTTATTAAATCTCATTTTTAAACATCTGCTATGTTCTGTAAACCCACTCGTCTAAGTGTCAAAACAGCAAAATAACTTAAATAACTTCTATGACAAACTTGTATCTGTGCACATTACTCATGAACACATGTCCACTGCCTAAATTAAATCTTTGATCTAACAGTCACTAAGTAGCCTCACAGTTTGCCAAGTGATGTCATTTACACACTAAATGGGAAGTTGCCTGTGCCTCCCCTAGTCCAGATATTTCCTATCAACCCACATCTTCTCCATTCATGCCATTTGTGAAACTTAAAAAACCTAAAGCGGAATCTGCTTCCCACTTTGAATGATGCTGGCCGACTCTTTGTTTGGAATGATGTGGAAATCAAATAAGAAAAGTCATCCTTAGCCGTTTGCACAAATGCGCTGAACTTTTCTGGAAATTACCCGACAAAGTTGCACTCGAGACACAAGTTGGAACAGACTAAACAGTTTTAAACATGCAAAGTTCAAAGTCTGTGTGAGGTTCTGTTGCCCAGATTTACTCGTGAGACTTGCCTCCTGCAAACTCAGATTAGGAAGCACCCTCACCTGAACCAAACAGAAAATTGCAAGCAGTGAGAACAAGGCTGACACAAAATACTTCCCTTTGTGTATGACAAGTGAAAACTTAAACATCTGCGTTTTCCATCTAGAGCAATGCCTACAGTACATACAACAACTGAGACTTTAGGACTCACTCAGAGGACTGATGATCTTCAGCCCAGGTCAGAGTTATTTCTGAAATTCTCCAAGCTTAGCAAATGCAGAAAAGTAGATGTTTTACCATTTATGTTGCTTTATAAAAGATTTGACAGTTAGATTTTTGTAAGTGTAAAATCTAAATGAAAACTCAAATATTGGGGGGAAAATGCATACGACTTCCTGACCGTAAAACAACTTACAGTTTGAAGGCGCAATTAAGGGCACAGCAGTTAAACACTAAGTTATAATCAAAGGAATGTGAGTTTAATATCCCCGATCATTCCTAAGCCACTCCCTAACAGTAGGAAGTAGCTGCAGGTTACTCCCTCGTCGTCTCTATACACAATCTCAAGGGCAGTGAGTGCACATCGTTTGAAAAACTGTATTTACATTATTCAGATGCGAAAGAAACAATTTCAGATTCAAATGACTTAAAGTGGATCAGAATGAAATAAAATGACTCATAATAAATAGAGAAAAAGTTATGTACATCCTCATAATCATGATGAGGAGTCAGGAAAATGTTTTGGTAAACTTCATAGAAAACTGACACAGGCAGCTATCATAAACACATCAAAGATTACGATTCAACCCTAACCCTAACAGTTAAAACTGACCAAAAAAGGTACATTTAATTTGTTATACCGACAAACATAAACTGTATTTCAGCAATATAATTTTTTTAAATGATCTAGAGTCTATCTATCCATTTATCTCAATTACCTGTTTACATTTCCTCTAACTTTATTTATGCATGCCCATAAGCAAATACGTTTGTTTGTTATTACCTGTTTGTTATTATATACACGTATAACTAATTTAGGACCTAGGGTATGTCCTTCCATGTGTCATGTCCATACTTTTTAAGCTTTTGTTGTGTGTGTTTTTACAGCCTTTACTGGTATGATGCTGTTATTCATTTTTTAAATTTATCTGCTCTAGATGACAATGACCAGCACAGTTTTAATCCTCATATTTACTGACTACAATGAAAGTCCCACAATGCTGGCCATCATGTCCAGGCAGGAGACTAGCTGAAGGGTTCCCGCATAAAAAAATAGACTTTACGCATTGTGTTACTTAATGTTACCAGGCTGCATTACGGTGATTTGTTATAAAATGTCCACTCTTGGCTTGACCTGTGCCCCAGATCTCAAACATGTTGTGACATTCAGTAACCCAGGGGACCGAAAGTTCCTTATGCGTCCCTTGTTGCGCCCAGACGACACCCACAGGAAGTGGAAATATACACAAGAGCAGACGCATTATGTCACCCACCTCGTGCTCTAATTTGCCACTTTGTTTAGAAGCATTGATTGTTTATTTATCATATGCCAAATCTTTCAAAACTTCCTGCAGATATGCTGGCTTGTGAATGAAAGAACAGGATGTTAAAAGCTGCGATGCTATCGAATGTAAAGTTCTGCAACAGTTTTGAACGGTGCTGAAAAAGTGGCTGGAAGATTGGGGAGGAAGGCAGCCATGGAGTCTGTATAGACTTGAGGACAAACGGCGGGGGGAGAGGGGGTTTCTTGG
This sequence comes from Bujurquina vittata, assembly GCA_015106715.1. Classification (NCBI taxonomy): domain Eukaryota; kingdom Metazoa; phylum Chordata; class Actinopteri; order Cichliformes; family Cichlidae; genus Bujurquina; species Bujurquina vittata. The sequence goes on along the minus strand of VUQK01013742.1, from coordinate 16,759 downwards.
ACAATGTGAATTATGTTTCCAGTAAAAAGCTTTCTTGGAAAATTTTTAATGCTAATGCAAATATGCACGTTCAGCAAGGGAATCACACTTTGGCATACACATTGATGTATACACGCTTTGACAGGACTGGGATGAATGCCATCTGGACAAATCATATGATCCGAATCCAACAGCAAGTTCGTTTTAATCTGTTGTTGTAGAAACTGTCTCCAAGGCCTTTAAAACCTGAAGAACCCTTGGATACTGTGCTCTTGCTTTCTTCTTTTCCTTCTTTTAGAAACCTATGTCCTTCTCCCCACATACTCTCACTCCTCTTCCTCCCGATTTAGGCCCCCGCCTCACCCACCCCTCCTGTTTCAAAAGTCACACCATCTTCGGTTTATCTTTTCTTTGGCCAGTGCTCAAGCAGCGAGGGCCCCAGCAGCCTGTCTTAATAGGCTGTCCTGTTACATTATAAGGTCCCTGGGTACTACAGGGTTTACTGACCTCTAGTAATCTTAGTTTGAGAACTCAGGCTGCAAATACTGTATAGGACATGGGTACTGGGGATCAAATATGTTTTGCTATGGTTGTTTCTCCAAAAGGGGCTGTGAATCAAACTATTGATATGCTTGTGCCAAAGGCCAGGAAAATCAGATTATGGTGTGTAATTTGTATTGCAAATGCACAAATGTCTGTACTGCTTTCTTAACCTGGGCAGTGAAGAACCATCACTCCAAGGGCAGTAGAAGTTTGAGCAGAGAGACAAGCTTTTGTTTGAGGTGAAAGCAGTCTTACCTATGTCGTCCTCATGGTAGATTATCGAGTGGTGCTCTGTTGGGCTGCTGGTATATCTGTGAAATGGCTCTATGTGATAAGTCCCATTGTTTGTATGGATAGTTCCCTCAAACTGACCCTGTAACACAGAGCCATGGCAAGCTGAGCCAGGTTCACCTGCACAACCAGGTCAAACGAGATCAGAATTAGAGAGATGAGAGATGCCTGAGAAATAGAGACAGACTAATCATGCAAATATTTATATGTTGCTGAAAGAAACATGAACACTGGAGGCAGAAATTGCACACACGCAAGGTGAGTTATGGGTCAAGAGAGAAATCAGTGCCTCAACTTGAGTTTAATTCAGTGATTGCTGTTTAACTCTTTAAATTTCAATACTCAGAAATGTGTTGCAACAAGGTGTTTTGTCCAAAAGATTAAAAAAAACACTGAAATTGGATGATTAACACTTTTCCACCTGATGATATTACAGCTAAGTGATGCAACTTGGAACTCTATCATTTCACTTTTTAAATCTGAGGACGAGCTTTCGATATTCTCCAGAGGGTCCTTTTGTCCTTGAGCCCATTGTGGGTTTTTCTGGCCTAATCATTGTGGAGCTATTATTAAACCAATTTAGGGATGTTTCTTCAGGTGGAAGTTTCCAGATATAGCACAGCTTTATTTTGATTGTTGTGAAATCGGTGAAATATTTGCTCTGCTTTATGTTCCGCAAGAGGACGAGATATCTCTGTGTTACCTACCTTCTAGTGTTCCTGAATAGATGTGGGAGAGGTCAACGTATGTGGAACCATTTTCACTGACCACTGTGAAGCTTTTGGAAAACGCTGCTCTGTTTTGCCTCAAAAGCAGGTGGAAAGTCCTGATGGGAATAAAACGTACAAAACAGCTTACAGATGTGTTCAAGGCTTTGTAGTGTTGTGAGAAGTCCATAGATATATAATCTGGCAGATATGGACTAATGAGTAACTGACATGTGTTATAGATTTGGGAGCAACAACAAAGAGGTATTTACTGTAAATTTAACCAGAAGCTTGCATGTGGACAGTGAGTTTCAAACAGCCACACACATGGAAATGTGAAGTTACCGGTGAAAAGCAGTAAAACTCAAATGCAGTGTATATTCCTGAGGTCGCGTGGCTCTCTTGGCTCTCAAGTGTTTCTGGTGAAGATCTTCCATGTCGTAAGACAAGCCCTCATAATGCTTTATATAAGGACTGATGCTACTCACAGCACCTGCTGGAAAGGAAGACATTCCAGTTACTGGAGAAAAGCAACATTTTCTTCTTCATAATGACTTCAGTACTCAGTGGCATGCTGGATATCAGCTTCTGAGCTAAATAGTAAGTCGTAGCAACCCATTCCTGGCTTATCCGTGTATGAAGTTGAGCACAGTGTGTGGGCTTCTGCCTGACAAACTGCTTTTTAAGGGCTGTCCACACAAAGACCACTTTCTTTCAATGATCCAGGAACAATACAGTGATAATCTGTACATTTTCCAGCATGATGGAGCACCATATCACAAGGCAAAAGCGATAACTAAGCGCTTACAGATCATCAAATTAACATTTTGGATCTATGGCCAGGAAACTCACTGAATCTTAATCTGATTGAAAACCTCATGGTCAGTGCTTGGGTGGTCAAACAGAAACTGATGACCAGCTTCAAACAGTGATGAGGCAGGAATAGGTTGCCATCAATAAAGATTTGGCCCTGAAGTTGATATCCAGCATGCCACAGAAAATACTGTAAATACTGACGCTTTGCATAAATTTGATTTGTCTTTGTCTTCAAAACTTATGGAATGTTTATAATTGCTGTTCACTGTATAGAAACATGTATATAAAAAAATCAAATAAAAATGTATGAAACAAAATTTGTACCACTGCCAAAACTTTTAGCCATGATTGTGAGCAGCTTTTACAGAGTGATTTTGGAGAGCTTTTCCTGAACCACTTGCTGCATCATAAAGCCAGCTCCTATGCAGGTGACGTATTCCTATACTTTCAAGATCTTACAAATTCCTGTTTATATTACAGGAAAGAAATTAAACAGCAGTGGGGGTTTTTGTAACATTTTTTGTCATTTTCATGATATTCTCTATTGTACCAGGTGGCGGGAAAACATAAATCCAACAATAAACCCAAACTTACCCTAAGTCATCCTTCCAGATGTTACCCTCTTGAATACTCAGATCAAATTTTGACTTCTGCTGAACCTGGTCTGCCTTTTACTGAGTGTTTTCTGGCTAACTGAAGAAACCCTTGAAGGAGAATCATACTTCACTGTAGCCTACATGCCATTTTTAGATGGCGTTGCCCCTCATGAGTGAATCCCATATAATTACATAATGCGCTCCATTAAGCACAACTAAGTGAGTCTGCACTGCTGTAAACACTTTGCCTGACAGCACCTTTTTACAGCATTCCTGGGGTGACAGGTTGTGACATGCCTAGCCTAGAAGAGACCAGTCCACAAGAGCTACCAAAAACAGCTATTTCATATGCGCGCGTGCACACACACACACACACACACTGATGCTCACATAAGCACATGGCGACTTCAAATATCCCCACTTATTTTGGATGCATTGCAAAGACCTCTTATTCACACACACACACACACACACACACACACACACACACACACACACA
>VUQK01013739.1:4874-19770 GCA_015106715.1 Bujurquina vittata | reverse complement strand
CCTATTGCCTGTCATGTCATGCCTGTCATGAATAACTAAAATAGAATAATAGATAATTAAAAATAAAATTAATAAATTAACAAGAATACGCTATGGAAGCTTCTAGAGCTGTTCTTGTGAAAGCAAATATGTTTGGTACATCAGTGCATTCAGACCACCATTCTGATTGCAGAGAGCTGCCGGACATTACAGGTTAAAAAAAAAAAACAAACAAACAAAAAAAAACTCTCTTATATGAAGGCTGCTACCTGGACAAGTGATATGCAAGAGGTAGGGGTGTTTGATGCCCACGACTCCACTGTGAATTCTGGACTATAACCAGTGCTCTTCTCACAAAAACTCAATCGGAGACTTGGTACTAGCACACTGGCAGGTTAACAACAGCTTAAATCTTTTCAGACTAATGGACAAAAAATGTTCAAACTATAAATTTATACATTTATTTCATAACACCTTATGTCAACTGGACTTTGCATTATATGTTCTATGGCTTATAAAATGATGTTTGCTTTAATGTCAGTGATGAACTTTCTTTTTTCTCCACAAATTGCCTTTTTCCCCCCTGGGTATTATATTTATCTTTACAACATCTATTAAGTTGTGCATGTTCACTGGTAGCAATTACCATCTGCTCATTTCCCTTGTAATCCAAGCTGCTGGAAAGGCTGAACTGTTTTCAGTTAAAGGGTGCCTTCCCCTTTGCAGTGCCCTTGTCTTTGAATATTTTCTTATAAAAGGTGAGGCTATATGTATATTTTAGTTTTTAAATCGTCTTCTCAAATAAATATGTACAAAATGTCACAGTACAAAGGCAGTTTCCTCAACATGAGTTTTTTCTTGTACTCGACTGAGAAATCTTTACTCCACTAGTACGTACATGCGCCAACCTTTCCAGTTTTATTCTTGTATATATCCTGAAGGTTATTACTTAACGTCAGGTCCTGATTTACTCAACATTTTATTCCTTGAAAGAAAGAAGAAAAAAAAAAGGGCAAAAATATTTTTTTTGGTCGTTGACAGACCCCCAAACAGGATATCCAAAATCCTCTCTACTTAAACGTTTTGGAAAATTTTGAATCAACATTTAGAAATGGCAAATCAGCACAAAATGTAACAGCTTGCCACATGTGCATAAAATATAATTTTAATTAAAGAAGAATCTTAATGCAAGTTATCAACTGGAGCAGTTTCATGGTGATACGTTCACCATTTTCAGTAGTGTCTGTGTCTAACCTTTTCCTCCTTTTATCCACTCCGTAACATTTAGAAAAGTTCAGTGCTGCAGTTCATGTGTAAAAACAGCTTGTCAATAGCACAAAATATTAAAGGAACAGCATCTTCACCAAGCTGAGCAGCATGTGCCAATGTGGACCGATATATTTGATAACACCTTATTCATCTGATGACATCTGTTATGCAACAGAAAAACAGACAAACAGCTCTTACATCAAGTGAAGTCATATAGCTGCACATCAGAGAATGTAAATTAAATAAAATTTGTATTTTACCCTCTGGTTGTGGCTGTGCCTTGAAGGTAAAATCCATAGAGAAGTCTGGACCCTCACAAAGCCTGTGGCATGCCAGAGGGAAGACGGGCTCCAGCAGCGCCAGACGCGATTCAAAGTACGCTCGGATGGTGTCCTCCGCCACGCTCGACAGCCTGCAACATAAAGAGGGAGCTGGTTTTAAAGTGCTGTAAAACCAAATGTATCTGGTTTATATTGGTCAGAATTAGTACTGCAGTGCATGGTTTTCTGACATCAACCTAATATAATTTGTCTCTTTTTCAAACACACACCTTCTTTCTTTCTAGTGGGTGGCAGTGGTGCAGTGGGTAGGTGCTCACCTTGCAACCACAGGTTTCACTGGTTCAAATCCCCAAATGACCATATTATGTCCCTGGGCAAGACACTTAAACTCACACTGCCTAAGTGTGAATGTGGTTGTGTGTTTGGTGGTGGTTGGAGGGGCTGTAGGCAGCCACAATTCTGTTAGACTGCCCCAGGACAGCTGTGGCTACATTAGTATCTTACCACCACCGAGTATGATTGAGGTGAGAATGAATAGTGGCTGAAATTGTAAAGTGTCTTTGAGTACCTTGAAAAGTGCTATATTATATAAATTATTATTATTCAAATATTACTGTAGACGCTACGCTCTCAAACCACATCACAAACTACAACGTGGTTAGCACTCACATGCTGATGTGGTCCTTGATGAGGTCGCACACTGTCAGGTTGTTGCTGTGCTTGGCGAAGTACATAGCTGTGTTCTGGTGTTTGGACAGGATGTTGCAGTCAGCTCCATACTCCAGCAGGAGGCGCACAACATCAGAATTCCCTCTTTTGCATGCCTGAAGTGACAGATAACCAGCACTCACTGACAAGAATTGTAAATCACTCTGAACAAGAGGTCTCAAAGTAAATTAAATAATTTTATCCTCAAAACAATAATATGTGATAATGCAGAAAAAAGTTTGCAATTATGCTAAACAAAGAAAAGGAAGTTGCCCAACATGACACTTTGATTGCAAATTGACTAATGTAATGCCTGCACCAATTTTGGTGTAAGCAATAAAAGGACTGCATGGCTTCCACTGGGGCTCTGAGAGAAATGAATTCAAATTATAGAAGGTAAACATTTTGAGAATATGCAACCAAGTCAAATTAACAGAGTCACTTTTTATGAAACTGGTAACAGAGAAGCTGATGAGGTAACTTCTCTTAAGAAACCCCACACCTGCCCATCATGGGAAAGGACTAAGAATTTCTGTAATTTCTGAGTTAAAATGATTTATAAAATAGCAACATTTGCAATTTGCAGATCTTGCTAATTGTTTTTTTTTCTTCTTTTAAACAGGTCCAAGCTCATCTAAAAAACAAACATGTGAGTTTATTCTGGAAAAAAAATCAAAATGAAAGTTAGTGTTTGTGTATGAAATGTAGCTTTACCTTCATCAGTGCAGTCTCTCCACTTAGTGTCTGGGCATTAACGTAAGCCCCAGCCTCCAGCAGGATTGCAACAGTTGTCAAACAATTCTGGGATGACAAGAAAAAATAAGCTTTTATAAAATGTAAAAAAGTGGTAGATCTCTTTATTTCAGTGTCCTTTACTATTTTGGCTTTCACTGGGAATTTGTATTAAAGGTTTATACACAGTATAGATAAAAACCCGGCATTAATTTGGAAAAAAGGTAGTTACCTTTTCAGCAGCATGCATCAGGGCTGTGGTGCCGTTCTTTTGCCGTTTGTTCACTCTCACCCCCTTTTTAATCAGTAACCTGAGCATGTCATCCTGCCCTCCAATTGCTGCCAGCATGGTGAGGGTCATACAACTGCCATCCTGCAGACAAATGGACAGACACAAAATTATAAAGAAAGGTTGTAAAACAACAAGATCTTCTGTGGATTCCCTAATTTTGCCCATTGCACTAGATAAAGAGAGTAAATCCCTAAAATGCAATTTACCAAGTGCAGTCTTTTTGGGGCTGTTGTAAATAACTCTGTCATGTGATCCCCTTTGCTAACCAATGCATGATGTTACACTGGGCATATTTATCTTTTATGCTCTCTTTGGTATTATCAGTTTACAGTTCTACTTAATGAAGACTGTGTTCAGCTCAGGCAACTTTTAAATGTGACATCATACCAATTCCTGATCCATGATAAACCTGCTTTTGTGCATCGCTTTGAGGGTACAGGCTCTTATATCTACTAATATTGGTTCAGAAGTTCACCTCATGCAGACAACAAATCCCACTGTGTGCACCAATGCACCACACCAGTCTCTACATGCGAAACTCTACTGGAGGGATGGACACCCTTTTAACAAAAGGTAGCCCCCCCCCCCTCCGTTTTTCTGATGGTGGCGGGAAGAGCACTTTCTAACCTGTCCATCCAAAGTATCCACAGCTGTTTAACTGGACTGAGCTATACCAGTCCTTTGTCATCCTTAAAAAGACCACTAAAAAGAGGACAGATTTGTTTGGAAACTGGGGTGGCTGTGGCTCAGGAGGTAGAGCAGGTCATCTATTAATGGGAAGGTCGGTGGTTCGATTCCTGGCTGCGCCAGTCTGCATGCCCAAGTATCCTTGGGCAAGATACTGAACCCCGAGTTGCTCACTGATGCAACACAGTATGAATGTGTGTGAATGTTAGACAGTAAGCACTGTAGAAGGAAGTGCTTGAATGAAAGTGTGTGAATACAAATGCAGACATGTTGTATAAGCACTTTGAGTGCTCAGCTAGAGTAGAAAAGTACTATATAAAAATTAGTCCATTTACCATAGAATGAAGTTGTAATAATTGGAACAACTAATTTGCAGTGATCCTAAAAGTGACAAACTGCACCAAAATGTAAATCATAACATCAAATCCTCTCACTGTTGGGGAGCATGAAGGTGCAGGCCAGCACACATCTTAGTACAAAGCTTAATATCAATACCTGCTTGAGCAAAACTGAAGCAAAAATTATATTAGTGACAGCTTTGGTTGTACATCTTCATATAAATAGGGATTACTTGAATATTTTTTATAAAGTACTTACCACTTCAACCTTTAAAATAGGCTTTATCATCAAATCAGCATTTTATTACACTGCTTTATGACAAAATGCACGCACTCAGATTTTCTGCAGCTTCAGCTGTTTAGCAAAACTCAACATGTTGGCACTGTCTCTTTACACATAACACCCCAATTTTGATCAGTGCATCTTTGTGCCTAAACACAGTTTGACAGTTAGCACGAGTATAAACTAACATTGTTAGAAAACCTCAAACCTTCGCCTACTAAGTCTCACTTAGCAGTCAGAAAAATGGGAAATAATTTAACACTTTTTATCAGTTTTCCAATTTAATCCAAGTAGCATTTTATTGTACAAGCAGAATTTATAAGTTTTTTTTTTATATAATACTTGATAGGAAGTATTAACTGAGGGCAACGCAATTACAAGATGAAGACTAACACATAATGTGTGCGTATACAACAGGAATAAAAAGAATCTAACTTCTACAAAGAGAAAAACATTTGCTTTGCAACATTAAACAGCAATGGTAGTGTCTGAACAATCATTTGTATACCATCCACGGATTCAGCTTCCAAATACAGCTTTATATGTAACAACTGTATACACAGTAAGACAGATGTACCCTTTTAACAAGGCAGTAGCACAGGAAAAGCCTGATGGAAATCACATGGACATGGGCTATCTTAACCTGCTTCTGCAACTCATCTCATGGTCAGGGTTTTATATGTCTAACACTAATGGCTTTGGTATGAAAGGGTGAACCTGGTTACTTGAAACAGGTTCACTACAGCTACTACTGAGGTTCCAAAAAAAGCTTTTAAATGTGAATATAAGCACCGGCGCTGTCTGCCTTTGTGTTCCTCTCCTTTTAAACTCAAAGAAAAATGGTGAAAAATAACTCAAGACTGCGCGTTAAATTTTCTTTGCAACTGTCCTGATGATGGCATCTACAGAGTCAACTGACCTAAATAACAGATCATCTACACCACATCATCTGCTGAATATCCAATGTGAATGAAATAATAAATTGAACAATTTTTGAACTGAAATGTAAGAACTTTGTTCAGTCTCCGAGCCTGTAACCAGCAGTCTGAGGTGAGCAAATACAGACTAAACTAAACAATCCACAAATTTCTGCTTAAAATGAAAAGTAAAATATAAAAAGTAAAAATTTTAGGTACTATTACTTTCCACAGGCATCAGAAACAAACATCCTCATCCTCTGTCTAATGTCTGGTATACAATACTGCAGTACCAGTTGAAGGTTTGGACACACTATCTGGTACTGTACTTTTTTTCTTTTTAAAAAAAAAGTATATTAAGATACAGAGGATTACTAGCAACAATGCTTTTTTGTGCTATGTTGTATTTTGAACATAATGTTAAAAAAAAGAAAAGAAAAAAATGACATAAGGCAATTTGCTCTTAGCAACCAGATATTAATGTTATAAACTAGAAAATAAAAACCTAAAATGAAGTTAAGCACATGATGCAAATTTAACTAAAATTAGAGTGCATTCAATAAAATAAAAATACTCAAATGTTTCTACACAGTCACTGTATGGTTATATAAAAATACAACACACCTTTTAGGCAGCTTGTTGAAGATTTAAAAAACAAAAAAAATTCTAAGATAGACAGACAAGTATTAACTGGGTCTTCAAAGAAAAAAAAAAGTGTCATTTATATATCATATATAGGTATGCACACGGATCCTAATTCTCTAGTATCAGCAAAGAAGGTATGTCATTACTGCTGCAGACTATCTACAATAAAGGCTATTGTCTAAAGGAAGAATATAGTACACTTGGGCTCGGCATTTGGGTACACAGCAAAGCAAGTAAACTCGCATCTAATTATGTTGCAAGGATTTACTGCAAAAATTTGCTGGTAGATTTTTGATTTCTAATCACCAAAATACATAAAAATGCTACTGAAATCAGTACAGGCAGTAAGACATGCATTGGTACATGTCAAAGACAGGTAAATTTCCCTCTGCAAACACATCCTTACTGTGGCCAGGAATAGGTTGCCCTGGTCATGGTGGAGTTGGCATTCCCAAGTAATTCCTGGTTTCATGATTTTCACAACTAGTGTTTGAAATTGTGAAAGGATGTTTGGGTGGCACTACTCACTTAAAAAATGCTTTCACTAGTAGAAAGTTGTGAATAGAGGCAAAAATGAGGTTCAAGTCTGCTAAATAATCACAAAACTCAATTAGAGCGTTTAATATAGATACCCTGGCGGGCTTAGAATGCATATCCTATCTTCTCCATGTAAGTCAAAGCTACAGTACAAATACAGTCCTTAGTTCCACCCATTTAGTGTATATTTGTGCAACCAATAGCTTAGTTGGTACTTGGACTTGATCCAGAATCCTCTGGGGTCTTTAATTTGAAGAATAAAAGGGCTGCCTGTAAATATCTCATTGCTACAGACACAAAGACTGAATGACAGCATGTTACAATAATTTCCATCGGTTTAATTGTTACACCCGATTCAAACTGAGGTAAAAACAATGGTCTAAAATGTCTAAAATCTTTCCCATAATGTATTGTTATCTTGAATGTCCAATAATTAACATTTACAGGGATAGATAAACAGGACCATCCCATTCAGGGTTTGAATTATGAGTCTCTGGTTCCTGTCCTCCGCTTTGTTTGGATGCAACAGTATGACCTCTTCTTTTGAGTGACTGAATTGAGTTATGTACAAAATATTTGACCTCCCTCCATGTTCTGCTGCTTAGGGCAGGTTCAGCAGCTAAACATGCATCACAGTCCTTTTTGCCTGGCACTTTTACCAGCTTACAGAAGTCTCCTAGCTGACGCCTCACTGCTGCCTGTTCTTCCTCACTCCACAACCTTTTGTTTCTCTTTTGAGGCTTTGCAGCTGGATTACCTCGTCTTCCTGCAGAAGACGTAGGTGTACTTTCTTGTACCACTGGTCTTCTGTCAGAAACACTGGGTCCATGGATTGTTGGGACAACCTGCGCGGCTGCAGGGGCTCTAGGTGGGCCTAATGGGTAAGGTGGTGAACTTGAATGATTCAGAGGTGTAAAAGAAGACATGATAGGCCTACTTCTATCATTTAGTGTTGCAAATGCATTGTCCATTGGAGAGCTTGAAGTATTTAACTGTGTGAATGTGGGAACCATTGGGGTACTTGGAGTATTAAGTGAGGTAAAAGAAGGAATCATTGATGAAGTTGTAGAGTCCTGTGCTGCATATACAGAAGGAGGTGGCATATTTGCAGAATTCTGTGTATATGAAGGAGACATTGGCATAATTCTGCTGTTTTCTGAGGTGTATGGAGGAGGCAATAGAGTGTTTGTAGTGTTGTGTGGAGTAAATGTAGGAACAACCTGTGTATCAGTAGCATTCAATGGTGTGAAAGCAGAAATCAATGACTGACTTGTATGGACCAGATTTGTACCAGATGAGCAGAGAGATGCATAAGTTGAAATGATCTCTTGGGAGAATGGTGATGTGTCTCCCAGGTTGGCTGGTGGTGGTATTGTCATACAACAACTTGAACTTTCTCTCAAGCTATCTGGATGGACAGTTGTCATAGTACACACAGTGCTCGTGTCTTCCAAATTTGACTTTATGGTTGGGACTCCAGCTTCTGATCTCTTTGGATTCAAAACATTTAGGTTCCCCTCAGACTTATGTTGGTTGTTTCTCCTACGTATTGTCTGTAGTGTGTTGTGCACATAGTTTTTAACGTCTGTCCAAGATCTTCCTCCAAGATCTGGTTCAGCAGCTATGCATGCATTGCACTCTTTTTTGCCTGGAACCTTCATCCTTGTGATAAATTCACTTAAGTAACGCTTCACTGCAGCCTGCTCCTTCTCACTCCAAGGTCTTCTCTTTAAAGCAGACTTCTGTACGGTTCCTAAAATGACATTCAGCGACAATCAGTTATGAAAAGATAAAATATTTGTCCAATTTAGACTGCAGTTTAAGCAATTTCAACAGGTTAAGATTAAATGAATCATATCAATATTTTGTTGTTTTACAAAAAAACTTTCTGCTTTTTGCAACATCAAAATGTAACAGGAGATTGTCTTGTGAAATCCTAAAAGGGATCTGAAAATGGGTTATTCATTAAAAGTGGGAAAAATTCTGATGAAGACCTTGTAATAGAGTAGAAAGTTCAAAAACAAAGCAACTTAGAGAGGATTTTTGTCAACTATAATTGGATAGAACAAAAGGTACTCACCATCTTTTGTACTGCTGACTGGAATTGATGGTAGTGTTCGATCCATCTTCAGCAGTTGTTTACTCACTTCCTCAAGCTGGGATGCATTTTTTAAGAGCCTGTAACACTCCTGGCTACTCCTTCCCAATAGCTTAGCCACTTGATCCAATTCACATTCACTGAGGCTCATTAGCTGCCAGCAGCTGGCAATTTGCTCTCTTAGTGATGAGGAAAGAAGTGCTTCTGGATTTTTAACTCCACATTCCATTGCAGCCCGTCGGAAACAATCCAACGCTCGGATGAAGGATGGACCTTCAGTCCGTGCAAAAAGGTACGGGTTTGTTTTTGACACACCTGCTCGCTCTCTATTTTCAACAAGCAAGTCAATAGACAAAGCCATCCGTTTCGTTAAAAGAACCAGCATGTTCCTTCCATACTGACCTTCTAGTTCCATTCTGGTTAAAGTTGAACCAAGTTCCAACTCCAACTTTGTGCTTTTCCTTATTTGATCTGTTGAGAGCATAAAGGATCCCTTGCTCTTTCTCTGAATGTAAGTTTGCAAAAGCAGTCTACCAATATTTCCCACCCTTCCTCTGTTGAACAGGCAGACATCTGCTAAAGTTGCTTCACTGAGCTTTTTCCACGTTGACAAACTAGGACTTTCTTTGAGTTCCTTCCTGGCTTCATCTCCTTCCGCTGTGATAAACCTGTGAAGTTTCATCAAATCTTCTGTCATAGTTGATTTGTCTACTTCCACTTTCTTGACATCTTGCTTTAGAGAGGAGGCGAGCGTTTTGCGAGAAAAACTCTCACTCCATTTTGTATCAAGAAGTTGGATGAATTTTTTCACTTCACTTTCTGATTCACTGTCCTCCGTCATGCGACTCTCCCCAAAAGCAATTTCTGCAGCTCGTTTCAAAGAGTATCCAATCTTCGAGACAAGGGAAATGGTTTTGAACTTACTGGAACTGGGGTCAAATCCACTAACCTTTTTGACCCCTTCAACGGCTAATTCAAATCGGGATGGCAGACATATTTCATGCAAGTACTTCACACTCTTGTCCAGCTCATTTACAGCAAGAACAAATCTACCCAGTTCCCTCATTTTCTGTGCAATGTAAGCAAATTGAGACTTGTCATGGTCATACTTAGCAGACAATGCATTACCATATTTACAAATAAGTGGGTCAATTCTGATATGCCTTGAGATGTCATCTTGATGCATGATATGGATGATTTCCTCACAGCCTCCAGTTAAGAACTCTGACATTGGAAGCAGTCGGGAGGCAGCGCTGTGACCCCTTGTTCTTTTTGCTCCTTCAGATGATTTCTCTTCTCCTTTTCTGGCCTTACACGACCTTTCGTGCCTCCATAAATCTGTTTTGCGATAAAATGCAAAACAATGCTGGCAAGGTAGAAAGTCACGAACAGATATGCTGGGTTTCTTTACCTGTTTCTTGGTCACAATTTCCCCCTCACCACTTTTAAGAACTTGACAATTATGTTCATAATCTCCTTTATTGCGAATTTGATCAAGCAAATTCTGTCTGACTTTGGAACCTTTTGGAAAGTGTATTGCATGGGCAACATCAGTTTCCTCTGCGTGTTTCCTTTCCAAGTGCTTTGCAAGTTGACTGAAAGCCATTTTGCAGTATAAACAAAAGTGTTTCTTACATGACTCTTTCTTCTCTTCGTCCACTATGCAATGTGTTGTTTGAATCACTTTCTTACAAGTTCTTAGACTTGATCTTGTTGGTTCTCTGTTCTCCACAGTTTTTGTGCGGCGCCGTAATCGTGTTTTAACCATTTCTTTCATACTTGATGCAGACAGAACCTGATCTGTTCTATCTGAATTACCTGCTCCTACATCCTCTACCTCATCAGCTGAGTCATTGGCTTGTTTGGAGGAGTTTTGTGTGGTAGATATAGCTTTTTGTTCCATTTCATTATCCCCCTTTGACATCTCCCCTTCTCCATTTCTGACTCGATCTAAATGATCAACATCCAAACACATTTTACTTGACAAACCTCCCTCTGAGTCATCTGACGTCTCGTCTTTGTCCTTTTGGTCTTCCTTTCCTTGACTTCTCTGCTTTGTAGGTGAACCAAATGCTGTGTTTTTTGTTTCAGTTAAATCATCATCATTTTTTTGATCATCCAAATCTTGTGGGGCATTTTCTTTTGCAGTACACTCTTCATTTCTTGCACTGTCAGTGTTAGAAGTAAATCTAAGAGCATCACTCGAACTTCTCTCTTCAATCAAGTTCCTCTCTCCTTCAAATGACCTCTTCTCACCAATAGTACACGCCTGTAAAAGAACAAGTATATGTAAGACTCACAGCCAAATCAGATCCTATAAATAATTTGTGTAAACTTAAAACACAGACTTTAGGGAATAAGTGTGGAAGGGGATGCTTAAATTTGTTTAGAATTTTGGTTAAGTGGTTTTGTTTTTGTTTTTTAAACTCATACATTTTTATCAACCTGTTTTAACACATCAGCACCTTGGCAACGCCCCAACCAAGATCCAGGCTCATTCAAACAAAAGTCAATGTGATGGCCACTTTTTATCCAAGCTCCGGTATCAAAACCCCCTCCTGACAGCTCAAGTCTCCAGTACAAAAACCACATATGACCCATTCAAGTACAATTAATGGCTTTATTGGATCAAGCAACGTTTTAACATCATAAATGTCTAACCAAGTATATGTAGTAATGGGGTGTTTGATGAAATGCTACATGAAAAGAACAGAATATGTACTGACACTAGACCCATATTCTTTGTTTGAAATTAAACAAATAAAGGCAGATTTTGGCTGAGCATACCAATGTTTTTACAGAGCTTACTGGTAATCTAGCACATCATGACTTCAGGACCAGGCAAGGCACAAATGTAAAACATGGGAATGCCATGTCCAGCCATTCACATATCAACAATGAGCTGGAAATTTCGTCATCTATGCTTTTTGATTTAAAAAAAAAAAAAGAAAAAGGAAAAAAAAAAAGAAAAGAGATAATATATGGTGGCTACATGTGCATGCTGTGCTATGGTAATGGTGATGACACATATTGTGAATGCATACACTGTGTACCTGCTTCAAAGGGTTCAGCTTGTCCAATGCTTCATGTCTTCCGTGTTTTCATTCACTGGCTTGTTAACTGCAATGCAAGATGATATCACAGTCTCTAAGGTGCACACATTACAATTTATACAGCAATAAATGAATATTGGGTCAAAGTTAACAATCGACAAAAATGAAAGATCCATTTTGGAAATCAAAAAAGTACAAGCTGGTGGTAGACAGAATGGCATGCACCAAGATTTTAACCACATAAAATCCTACCTTTATAGTTCTTCAACCTAAGTGTGACTAAAACTTTCATACATAAAGAAATTGCTAATAATGTATTTAGAAGTACAATTACTATCTGTCCTACTGAAACCTTTATTAATATGGTAAATGAAATTAAAAGGCTTCTGAACTTACTGACAAGAGCTAGCAATTAGAGTTAATTTAACAATATCCACAAAACTAGGCCACAATTCTAGGCACCTCTTACATATTCTTTCTACTGTACTACCGTACAAGTTAGAACAAAACTGAACACATTTAAAATATTAAATTAACATTTCTTAATTCATATTTAGGTTTTCATAAAAGAAAAAAAAAGAATGAAGCCAAATTCTTACCTGGCTTTGTCGCTGAAGGTGCCTTAGAGTTGAAAAAACATCTTGATGTGTGGAATTATTAGGAGACATTAAAAAGTCGTTGGATGCAAATTTTGAAGAAACATTACTTGGAGCACAATTTGAAAAACAAAATTGATCTTCCATCTAAAAATGATATATGTAAAAAAAAATTCCAAATAATCTCCTTGGTAGTTCCTTTACTGCTTTTACATGAGCAAAAGCACTAAAACATTCCAAGAATTTTAAGTGCCAAATTTTATTATGTAACAAACTGATTATCATATTAGATACAGAAACTCGTTGGTTTATAAGCACCAGTTATATGACACTTTTGTAAGAAGTGTAAAGATTGTGCTCAACAAAGCTGAAATTGGTTTATATGTAAACCACATGTCAAATAAGCTTTTACCAAGGTTTATGTCTAATGTTTGCCATCAATTTAGAGCATTGGTTCTTCAGTAAAATTAAGTTTAATTTTAATGCAATGCTAATTTATGCATTTGTAACTCAGGGGAAGTATTCATTCCTATTAATGTCACATGTGACAGACAGGCATTGCATGATGGACCATAGTCATCAACTGAATTCATAATTTTTCACAACAGTACAATTACTCCCACACGCACACGCACACGCACACGCACACACACACACACACACACACACACACACACACACTCTAGGGGCAACCAAGGTGCACGTTGTGTAATCTTTGAATTGCATTTCTGTCCTGGATTTGAGCACTCACAAAGCCTTGTGATATATAAAAATCAAAAATAATTTTCTAAACTAAAACAAAAGTAGGGCACAAACTAGCCAGGAAATAAATATAAGATAGCTGGGTGTGGGTATTAGAACATACCTCTTGGTCCAGATTGTAGTCCTCTTTGGAATTAAGTGCCAATTTTACAGCCATGTAATCTCCACTTTTTACAGCATCTCGCAGCTCATCTGAAAGGAACAGGTTAGGGACGAATGAAGTTCAGGAGAAAGTGTTCATTATACACTATATATAAAGTATTTTCTTGTCTGCCTTCACATGCATATGCACTTAAGTGACGTCCCATTCTTAATCTATTAAGAATCTTAATCTAAGACCCTCCTCAGTTCCCGTCCGCCCATTTTCATGCACTGGCTTGTTCACGCATAACTACACACTAACAATTCCTGGAAATTGTTTTAGTAATCTATAGCAGTTCAACATTAGACCTTAAACTGTCAGATATTATGAAGAATCAGATTTTATCTGACTTACAGTTAAGAAGGGTTTTTTATAAGTCAGATTAAATTCCATGTGCCATTTGAATCCGACTGAAGTGATTATTACTGCATTTGTGTATCTTATTTTGAAGGCAAGTTTAAACGTTACCAGGGAGGATGTTATGGGTGCATCATTTATTTTGACATATTTATCTGCCACACTGTAAAGGCCGGTCCATGGCTCAAAAAAGGTTGGGGATCACTGGTCTTCTTGACTAGTTGCGCACATCCCTAATGGCATCCTATCACGGTACTACGCTGGAATTCACTGAGCTCCTGAAAGTGACCCATTCTTTCACAAATGCTTGTAAAAGCAGTCTACATGCCTAGGTGATTGATTTATACACCTGTGGCCATGGAAGTGACTGGAACACCTAAATTCAATAATGTGGATGGGTGAGTGAATACTTTTGGCAATATAGTCTAGATTTCATGCTCATTTTATGAAAAACTGTTTCTGTATTTACATTTAAATGCCTCTCTTTACCAATTTTGTTTTTATTTTCTTGCAAATTAGTCATTCACTCAGAATGAATCATTTGGATGGTAAACAATTTGTGGTTTTTTAAATACCAAGACTCATGAGACAGATCACAACTGTCTGATAAACAAAAGGAAATACTCACTTGGTGACAATGGTGGACCGGACAAGATCTCGTCCTCGCCATTAAGATGTTTCTGGAAATCATCCAGAGTCATCCAGTCCAGGTTGAGATCCATTCCTAGACTCAAAGTGGCCTGGCCCTTGTCTGTAAAAACACACAATGCAGAGATCATCAACTGGAAAACTTGAAAACAGAACTAAAATTAAATCTTATTAAATCAACACATTTGACAAGTGAGCAGAGGAAATAGTTTAATCAGATAAGAAATAAGAATATGATATTTTGAGGCATTTGTTCAACCAATCAGAAACATACCAGATTTGTCAGTGCCCTCTGATGGGTCCTGGGTATCATCACATGCCATAAAGAGTCTAGGTTCACTGTCCTCCCTTTTCTTCCTCCTATCATCAGTAGGGGTTCTCCGATCCCAGCTTTGCCGCTGTGGCTCCTCTGGCCTATCCCTCCGTTCCCGGGAATCATCTCCGGGCCTCAGTTTTGCCGTAGAATCCTCTTCCCTTTCATCACTATCCAGGCTGAAGCCATAACTCTGCCCAGGTCTGGGAACTGAAACGGGGGATTGGGTGGGGTGGGGGGGTGGGGGTACTGTATCACT
>VUQK01013737.1:0-15883 GCA_015106715.1 Bujurquina vittata | reverse complement strand
GTTATTCAGATAACTATAGCATGAAGAATATGAAAACTAGTTAACCAAACCATCAATCTCACTCAATGAATTCTCCGTCCTCGGTATCACTTCTAAACAACTCCGCCAACTCCGGAGGTAAACGAAGCGCCTCTTCCGCTTTTGCGTCGTCAGTCGCAGTTTTAATTATTCCGGCCTTTCTGAATCCCGACAGGATGGTTTCGGTTGTCACTGAAGCCCATGCTTTGTTGATACATCCACTGACTTCCAGGAAAGTTGGGTGGCGCATTCTCCCGGTTGCCGTGAAGCTGTGCGCTCCATCCATCATCCACAGGTTACGCAGGACTGCCTTAAAGCTCCGAGGGTGATGTCAAGTGGCTGGATTATTTTGGTTAGACCTCCAGGTCCGGAAAATACGGTATTTATTTTGTTTTAATTGAATACAGCTATCCATCTGTACTGTACATCTCCATCTACTCAAGTGTACAATACGGTACATCTTTTATATATATCACTGATATTGCTTAAGCTTTGGTTTCATTTTAAAAAATGTTTCCGGTCCCATAATAATTTGAATGTTCTGCACCAAATACCAAGAAAAAAATTCTTCTGTTTTCCAACAACTAAAATAAATTTTGTGCCAATGAAACAATGT
Source organism: Bujurquina vittata (assembly GCA_015106715.1). Classification (NCBI taxonomy): domain Eukaryota; kingdom Metazoa; phylum Chordata; class Actinopteri; order Cichliformes; family Cichlidae; genus Bujurquina; species Bujurquina vittata. The sequence goes on along the minus strand of VUQK01013737.1, from coordinate 15,249 downwards.
TAGCTGTCAAAAACAATGCTCAGTAAAGAGGATTTAAAGCTAAATGGTGGGTCACTGGAATGAAAGCCCTAAAATACGGTACTATCCGAGGTATGATACCTCTGTATCAGATATGGACAAAATCCCGAAGAACGTGCACCGGATCTTTGATGGATGTGTTTTGGAGATTTCTCCAAGACTGGACCCTGAAAAATCCAAACTCTGAATGAACATCTGGATAATATTGATTTAAACATCTGTGACATATCAGAGCTTCCCGTATTCTCTCCGGAAACATTACGGACACGTGGAAGATCCATGAAGTTGGATCAGCCACGGACTGTTCCAGAGTGTTCTGGATTATTCTGGATACAGGCTCTTTTTGTCCAGTGGGTGGTGAATCGAGAGCCCGGTCTCTGGTCAGCCCAGCGTGTCACATATGTATGTTTGGTTAGGACCCCTGGTGGCTCATATGAATGAACAGGAGAACCTCGAGTGGTTAATGCTGTGAACAACAACTTTAAATCAACTCTGATCTTTTTTGAAACCAAATAGTTTTGGTGTCTTGATTTCACTCTTTGGTTAGATTGAAAGTAAACAGCAAATAACACTTGAATGGAGCTTTTGAAAAACTCAGTTTCTGCATTTACATGTGGACAAGGAAAAAGTCAGAGGTGTGCAACTGTACGTCCCTTTTTCATATCTGACTGTGCGCTGCCTTATTTGTAGGCTTCTAATTGGCCAGCGTTTCTATATGGATAGTTATAGTATTACCTGTTGGTTTGGCCTGCTCTTGGCAGTGCTTTTCAAGTGATCGGTGATATTTTTCAAAAGGGGAAAACCCCTGTTGTGAAAAATACCTGTGTACATGTGGACGTAGCCTCATTATCTCCAGAAAGTCTTGGGAAAAATCAGGACCGGACTTGATGCAAGATTAGCGGCTGCTTACAGCCTGCTGGAAGCATGGCACATTGTTGCTTCGACTGTGATCCCTGTTGTGTATTCCCCGAAAATGCATTTGTTGTATTTTCACATGGGCGTGTATATATATCAGGGAGCTGGCGGAGTAAAAGACATTTAATGTCTCGTTGTGACTGATCAGGACATTTTCTTTCCCGCACAGAGCTCTCTGTGGTAATGTCAGGAAAATTCAGAGCTGAAACGCCTCAAGAGCAAAAGTCAAGAACATGAGCCTCGTGGTTGACAGTCTTGAGATTTATGCTATGAATACACATTTGTCCTTGTGTATTTCTCAGAGACTCCAGAATCTTTGAAAGAATGTTATTTGACGCTGCAGTTGGTAGGACACGGCAATACTTGCAGCTCACGTTGGCACAGTGCAGATATAATAAAAGCAAAACAGAATTGGGTTGAGGTGTGCTTCATTGCTGCAAGGAATCTCTTTGGATGTGCATCAAGTGATGCAGCCGTGATTATTTTGACACAGATTTGAGGTTTGATGGTCAGGTGAAGCAGATTACTTGTGACACACTGTGACCAGCGTCTCTTACCTACTAGTGTGGCCACAATGACGGATTTCTTCCTCACCTTGACCAAGTAGTTTAGCCAATGGGCTAAGTTTCCATTGCACTTCCATATGACTCACTTTGTCATTTAGCCTTGAATCCCTGCTGGTCTGCAGAGCTGCAGGCTGCACCTGAATCTGCCCAGAACCTCCACAATGTGTGTAATGTATCTAAGACCCAGTCAGCTGCATACAGGTTTAAAGCTGGTGCATCCATCAGTTGTCTGTCTAAGAGAAAACACACACCATTCAAACAGCCGTATGAAAAGCAAACTGCACAAATGACTGAAAAAATACATAGCTGAAATGGTTATTGAGGCCATGTCATACATTATCTAATACCCTATCTAGAAGCTGGACTTCTTGAAGCTCAGAACTTCAGTTTCTAAAGAAAGTTTCTGTTTGAGGTTTATTGTAAAAGTGGAGCTGCACAATACAAGACCTGATGTTAATGAGAAAAACAAGACCTCATTGACAAGGGAAATGAGTCCTCGGGGAGAGAGAGCAGATGTCCTGATTAAGTCCCTAAAAAAGAAACCTGAAGTTAATTTTCCCTGTAAAAAAAAACACCCCTCAGTAGTATTAGCTTTAGTGCAGCGCCAAAGAGAAGCAGGTAGAACGATATGCAACCAGTGAAATACTGCTCATCATCTTATAGAAACGTACACCTTTTAATGAAAATGTTTACACGCTGAGTGCCCGCGGAGGTAACGTCTCGCTTCGTGAAGCCTCGTGAGCGGCTGATGAATAGATGATGACTACTTTGAGGGTTATTTTACTGTTATTTTAAAATGTCAGTCTGCGACAGTTATGAAAAACAACTCGAGGATAAAAAAGGAGTCCGTATCAGTTAATGGTGCCAAATGAGAGCATCCAAAGTGACAGGATGAAGTGAAACTTTTGGAAATGTGTTTTCACTGAGTAGCACCTTTTAATTTCACATCGGTTTCATTTTCCTCTTTTGCGTGCAAACATTTAGTGTGACACACACCTTCCTTACCCAGTGCACGTGGCGGCTGCAGACAGGACTTTGCTCACCACGCTGTCCACCAGGCCGAGGTACACATTTATCTTCACATGTGCATCAAGAAAAAGCCTGCCCTGAATTTGCTCGAGGTTTCTTTCACACAGACCCGATGCATCAAAGCGGGCATCGCTAATCATTCCAGACAAGTGATAGATACCGTCTCCCTAACTGTCTCTGATTGTGTGCTTCTGTGTTTGTGTCTGTGCTGCGGAGGTTGTGTGTAAGTGTGTGTCCTCTCTTTATGTTGTTTTCTTTAAAGCAAGCCTTGATTTAAAATGGCCTTTATCGCCCAAGACAACATTAAATGGAAGGCTCAGATGTCAGGTGAGACATCCCATTCAGGGAGATAAATGGATTTCCACTACAGAGAAGTATTTCCAGCGTGTTCGCATTATGGAACCTTTGATGGGCTCAAGGGCAAATCTTGGAGAAAAGTGTGAGCTCCCGAGGTGGTGCATCCCGCCAGAAAATTCCTCTGAGGTGATGGCTTTTTAAAGTTGCTGTGATTTAATAACTACCGCAACACTCGAAAATGACTCTTACTCTGTGCTGAACCTGTAATTTTGGCCATAAGTGTTATTTTTCCACCACGTTTGTATGCTATTTCTCAAAAATAATTATAATTTTTATAGAAAACTTGGGGAGAAAGCAGTGCTGCCACCCTGTGAACATGTGGGACTCATGAAGGAAGCATCACTGGCTATGCAGGCCAGTATCCTGCAGAATTACAATCATATCAGATGATTCTGCAATATACAATGAAATCCAGCTCATACACTGACTTTTGTTGCTATAGCTTTCACTCACCATGTGATCTGGTCTCATCAGTTTTGGTCTTTTCTTCTAGTTGATCTTGGAGGGCTGAAACACCATCTGCAGTACAGCGATGCAGACCCTGTGCTTGGCAGCAAAAGTTTCTCTGCTCAGTCTGCAGCAGAGGAGTGAGTGCAGCAACACGACCAGTTTCTCAGTTTCTCCATCTCCCGTGTCTCAGCAGCCGTTTGATTTAACTCCTTGTTTGTGTACTCCACTGCCCATAAATACGGCTATCCGTCCAACTGAAACGACATGCAATCATCCTCATAATGATCCGCGGGCTAATCTGAAATCTGATTTAGAGGTGACGTTATTCAGGCATTATGAGCAATCCTCACACACACACACACACACACACACGCAGAAATATAAAATAAACAATTGTGTGTGTGGATGAATATGCAGGGCTTTTTCCAAACTACAATGAAGGTGGAGAGTGTGACCAAAGCAGCCACTTAAAATTCATATTTAACATTAAGGTTAAAATGTACCAGAATTAAAATTTGAGTGTTTTAGTTGCTCAAAATGTCAAAACATTGCCTCAGTTGGAAATTATGTAAATAAGTAATTTCCAAAGCAAATATCCAGTATCAGCCTTTTTTGCATGGCAAATGCCAGAGCTGACTACATTGCCTATACGGGTTCAGCGTGAGGACAACATGAAGCATAATCAGTTATTCACACATTTCTGGGGAAGTTACTTTAAGTCTCTCTAGCTTTCTTTTTTTTCCCCTTTTTTTGTTGCACTGGATGTTCCCAAAACACTCCTGAATAGCATCAGGTTTGATTGCACAGCAGTAGTCTCTTTGGTAGTAACGAAATATCAGTGGGAATATATATTTCATTGGCACATGAAAAGATCGTGGTTTGAGTTCAAATGCCCCTTCAAAGCATCAACTCCAAAAATGATAACCCAATAATGTAGCATGTGACATCAGGGAGACCAGATGTTCATACGTGGTAAGTTGCTGCAGCGAGTGCATCCCAATGTCAGCTTTGGCAAAACTGATGCCATAGCATAGACAGTGGGTTTGGTGCTGGTGTGGTTCTATTAACAGGTGGAGGCTGCTACTTCTATAGGATGCACAGCTCAAACCTGCCAATCTTCAGTTCAGGTAAAAACTGCGGAGTGTGTCAATAAGTTTGTTTTCCTCTGGATTTATTCGAATTCTACTTGACAGAACTTTATTTGGCAAACTTCATATAGACCTTCTGTGGTGAAGGTTAAACCCATGAGCACCGCAGCGATGACCTTTCCAAAAGAACAGTCTGTCAGCCAGCTGCACATAGCACAGAAGTACTCTCTGAATAAAAATTATATTTCATTTAGTACCAAAGCTCTGGTAAATCACAGCCTTAGAAAGCCTCTATCTATTTAATCATGTTAATCAAATACCAGAAAAAGAGGGAAAAAAGCTGTAAGACGGAACGAGCGCTTTTTAAAGGGAACCATCATCCACAGGCTGCCATGCGAAGAACATTTAGAAACCTAATCCCCCGCTCACTTCCTGCTGTTTAGTGCTGCTGATGTGTATGTGAGACAGAGCACTGAGAATCTCATTACATCCACTGTCACTTCCCTCAGGTGTTGTGAGTAACGACGCCTACCCACTGACACTGCAGAATCCATCGCTTGCCATTAAAACTGGGCCGAGGCAGAAATTGATTCCGCCGCTCCGGTTTGCAGCCAATCCCGCTTTAATTGAGTTACAGGCCGGCACATCAGCATCCTGCCTCGTGGCGTCACTGATACATGAACTCGCCGGCTCGCTGAAGTTGAAATTTTCCTCTCCTTCGGCGGTGAGAAGCATGGCGGGATCGGCCTGCTCGAGAGCTATCGCAGCGAGGTGGCTAATAATGTGTTGATGCATTATTGTGGGTATATTATTTGGCACAGTGTCATTAAATTAAAATTATTGCCTCAGTGTAATCGAAATGATGAATGAGGTTTTTATTATTAGGTGTCATTTTAATACTATTAACACAGATGAATAATTCATTAGTCTGGAAAGATGCAAATATACCGCGAGAAATTCGATTCCTTTCGACATGCCTGACATTTTTAAATCATTTTTGTTTCATGTTGAAATTATTTAGATTGATCCATAGCCTGAGTTTTAATCTTGATACAGCATTCCTTCACAATATTAATAAAGTGCAGCTTGCCTTTTTCTGAGCCTTGCCCAACCTACCAACACCTGGCTTTCCACTTACCCAGCTACTTAAAGGGCAATGCACAGTAGCTAGAGCTAATTTAATTAGCTCCTCCGCTTAAGGGGGTTGGCTGAGACACAATGCATGGAGATATTTATGCTATATTATGCTAGAAATTATAATAAAAAACAGATAAATCATGCTCCCTTTTCCTTTACACTATTCCCGATGTTTGACCTCAACCGTGTTCTTATAATATTTTCCTCTAACTCTCACAGAATAGTGTCAGCAAACTGCACGCTCTGTATCGCTGTAATCTGAGTCATGCATGCCTCTGGCAGCGACTCACTTTGGTAGTGACAGCTCCTCTTATTCATCCATCTATTTTGTTAGCTGCTTATGCAGCTCAGGGTCACAGGGCGACTGGAGTTTACCCCAGCTGTCACAGAGAGGGAAGGTACTCTCTAGATGGTCAACCACAGGAAAGTGCCTCTCTGTGTAGGCTGGTAAATATTTTATTTTACACATAAAAGTGTGTGCTGTCACTGACTCTTAAATGGTCTGTTTACACCCATACAGCCCTATGCTGCCCGTAGCTTCCTTTTCCAAGCTCATCCAATCAAACCAGACGCATGCATGTGCAGTTCAAGCGCACGATGATCTGGAACTAGAGTGTGAGAAAGTCTGCTTTTTTCACTCTCCATTGTTATGACTGCAGCTGCAAGGTCCCCTTTACGTTACCGGGTTTTACGATGATACATGCTCACCACAAGGTCTGCCGTCAACCTGTTTTTCCACGGGTGATTAAGAGTAGCCGATACCAGTCGAGTGCACAAGCACGCATCCACACGCACACCTGCACAAAGAAACACATGTTTGCACAACTAATAATGATTAAAATGTATAAGGGACTGAACTCTCTGTGCCCCACTCTCTTCTTACATAAAGGAGTAATCAAGCCAGCATCCCACAGATGCTCTCTCTATTACATTGAGACTGTTGAGACAGCAGACTATGATGAACTGTGGGATGACATAACTCCTTTTTATATACACAAGATGGTCCAGTGTATCCTATGGTAAGGAAACTAATAATAAAGGAAGCACTGAAGCACTTTTCTCGAGCATTTGGAGAATTTGATCAGCTCTTATTATGGCTGCTATGCAGATGCTCCCAGGCCACATCGCTCAGCTAAGCAGTGCCCTAAACAAGACTGACTAGCATACTTTTTTAGTAGAGGGAGAATGAGTGTCCAAATGCTCGAGGGACTGCTCACTTTCAAGGAACCTTTGACTGGGAGAATGGAATTGGAGTCTAATCTGGGACCAGTAATATCTCAGTCACACTAGAATAGAAATAGAATGACAAACTCCTTGCAACTAGAAAAAAAATCTGCTTTCTTGGTGATTGCACTGAATTAATTTCACATCCAATGACTGATTGTAGGGGCCTGGTGAGAGGCAGCCTGTCTCCAGACAATTGGGGTCTAACTGCAACCACAGACAGACCGGCAAAGGTCTGTAAACAACTGCTGTCTTGATTAGAAAGGCAAACACATTGTGATCTGCTTATATTCTTATCGTCAGCCTAATAGCAAAATCGCTATTTGGCCAAAATTTTGATACCTATCTAAATTAATCTACACTCTTAGAGTAGAATTAGGCAGATATCTCAAAATATGCCAAAATATGACTTAGGCGATTATGCTATTAGGCTAAAGTTATATAAAACCAAGTTTGCAGAGTGTCTGCGCCACTTTGCAGTTAAATTGCTGTCCTGCATCAACTATGCCACTATTTGTGAAGAAATTAGCTAATTTCTGCTTCAAATCTATGACTTTGAGGCTGGACTCTGAAGGTAAGTAGTTAAAGTTCATTTCTGTTTAATGCCGATCCCCACAGAGGTGATCCATCAGAGCAAGCGTTGCAATTCTACTGAAATCTAAAAAAATAGAAATCTGTTAAAACAAACCAAAGTAAAGTGATCTCTCTCCCTTCATCTCAGACAGCATTCTGCATAAAGCTTCCCTCTTGACTGCATGCATGCTTTAAATCACTGCCATCTTGTGGTTGAAGTTAGCGATTGTCTCTGGAAGCAGGATTAAGGCTACTTGATTGCCATAAGATGCCGCTGGCTTCTTTATACTGTACTTATTCTCTCCAAGTCCAGGGCAGGGCATGGTGGGCAGGTGTTCTCCACCCCTTTGAAGGTGGAGACCAGAGTTGTCAAAAACCTCATCAGCCACAGTTTAAAAGAACCAGCTCCAGCACCCAGTTTACGTCAGATTATCTGCATCCATCGGGGGGGGGTAAACAGGCTAGCCTAATTTTCCTCCTGTGAACTTATTTCCTTTCCTCTTCTTCTCCTAAGACTCTTTGTTGGCTGTTGAGTGGATTTCTGAAACTCACCTGTTTCCATGGATCTGGCCGGTCTCATTTGGGCCAAACTGGATATTCGTCTCATCTTTGTCGTGTCTACCTGCCTGGGAACTGAAGCCAGTGGTCACATTTCAGAGGCGCTGCCAAACAAGCCCAGTTGATTAATCTTCTCTGCTCTTCAGGGAAATTCTCAGTGGACTCTCTGGAGTATATTCCCTGGACTAATTTCTCTCTCCGCTCTCCCAGACCTCTCGGCGCCATGTTCGATGTTGCCTCAAAGACCCCCTCCAGTGCCCCACTGCTACCACTCCCGTAGTGTTAATAAATCTTCAAAAGTTCTCCCACTGCCTCCGGAGCTATCACCCTTTAGTGTAAATAAAGTCTTGAAAAGAAACATTTGTCCCCGCTGTCTGCGTTGGTTCTGCTTTTTGATTCCACGGCTGTCGCTGACTGTGCCGGCCGTAACATTGATAACAGAGCCACTTGAAAATCTGTGGGGGGTGGACGTTCTCATGGGCGTGTCCATGTCCCTCCAGCAATAGCTGGAGGCCGTCAAGCTGAGAGATCACTAGCTTCTTCTGCTTGTTTGCATGTGGGCATTGTGGATAAACTCTAGTCTAATGGGAGACTGATGGGAGTGTAGACAAGCTGCCGCTGGCACTGCTTTCACTGATTTCAGATCAGTTACCAAAAGCATTTTGTACAGAACCAAAACTAACATCAGCAAGTAAATAAGTACTTTCCTTTATGGTTGTAAAACGCGAGTTGGCCACTCCTGCTTGGCCACTTTGGCCAACACGTGTGATGTAAGAAACTTTTAAGAACTTGCTTAGCGTGTCAGTAAAGAAAGCTTTGATGGAGAGAGGATGCCAGCTCCTGCCATGTCTGGAGCAACAACACTTTCAGATGAGCATCTATGGGAAATAACTTGGTGGACCAATAAGTGTTAAAAGTTTTGCTAATACATTACCTAATTTTTCACTATTTTCAAATCCCTTTGCAGATATTAACATTTAACCATGTCACACGGTGCTCAGGCCTTTTAATTCACACGTGATTTCTTTGTAACAAATATATTTATTATATCCTTTTATTAAATCAAGTTGCAGGCATATGTTTATGAGCTGATTAAAGGGTATTTATTTAGAGATTTGTGTTCCTCACATAATAACCACTGCAAACCATAAAATATGATGTAATAGTGTAGATTAAACAGAGTATGAAGTGTCTAAAGTGAGCTCAGCCTTTACCATCTGCAGCAGTAATGTTGACTCACGTAACACTGATGGGGAGTACATGTAATGATTTATGTATAATTTCCCAGTGATGCAGTTTAATGTGCAGTGAGGTGTTTTCATAATGTTTTATTACAAATTTTGCTGAAGAAATGGGTCTAAAAATGCTCTGCATGTCTTTCTATAAAACCCTCCACATGCCACTTTGCCGCCTTTGTATGTAGGCGGCAACAGATTGTGAATTTGCACCAATTACACAGTTAATCATCGTACTGTCTCAGAAAACTGCCTGTAATTGCTAAGTGGACCCCCTTCAGTTGCACACTGATAGCAGACGGATAGCTCACTTGTTGCTGTCTTGTTGCCATTTTATTGCCGTCTTGACAAACCAAAATTGGTTGGAAGATGGTAACTATCTGCGAGTGCTCACAGACCTGGTGCCCGTCCTCTAAGCAACCATTCCAGAGGCAAAAAAGACTGCAAGCTGCACAAAATCACAATAATTCTGGCCTTGTATAGAAGTAGTTTTTCCTGATTCTAATCCATGACCTTTTCTTTTAGGAAAAGGTCATGGATTAGTTTAAAAAAACAGCACTTTACAATGTTAAACACACATTACAAAATTTACATGCAGTTTTCCGGGTGACAAGCTCTGTTTTAAAAACCCATTTTTACTAATTGACCCGAGCTTGGTTGACTTTAAACCGTGATAAATGCTTGCACTAACAACCAATTTACCCGGGGAGGACTGTCTCTTCTCAACATATCACACAAAAAAAAATCTACTCTAAAGAAGGTGCGTGTCACACTATTCCTGCACACATCAGCAATCACACAAATAAATAAAATTCCACATTATTAATGACACAAATGAGTAATGATTAAGAAACTAAAAAGCAGAAATTAAAAGGCTTTCCTGACATTTGCTGAAAGCAAAAACATTTTTTTTCCTTTAACCTGATGTCAACCTGCTTTTGTTTTCCTACTGGATAGCAGCGTGGCTGGAGGAAAGCAGAAGGGCTTGGGTTAATCCTTAGTGCCACTGGGAGAGTGTGAAGTGGGTGTTAGCCAGCAAAATGCAGGCCTGCTGCATCTCATACTGGATGCCAGCAGCTGGCCCCACGAGCAGCATATCAACTCTCTATTCCAAGTTGTGCACGGCCGCCGACCTGCAGGCACCGATCCCATTTCTGTGTGCATTTCACTCTGTGCGGGCAGCAGACAAACACACGCACACAGAGAATGAAAAGTATGGAATATTAAGTGTGCTGTCCCTGGAGATAGCGCTGTATTAGAAAGATGAAAAGAATTCTGTTGCAAAGGGGCAATTTGGGCTTTTCAGTTAAACATGTTTGCAAAAGCTGACTGATGGAGAAAGTGTAAAATAAAAATGAAAAAAAAAATGAAGTGAATCTATGAAATGTGAATAAATGCGATAATGTTGCAAAGCTTGGGCACCTCATTAGCAAGAACAACCAAAAAAGAAAAAAAAAAAGCTTTGCCGCACGCCACTATTCAATCAACTTCACATTTTCAACGGCTCTTTGATGTTCATACTTGACGGTCCTAGTGTGCTTGTCACGTCACACTCTTTATAATGAACAAACCTATCTGAAATGAAAATGTGCCTTTTTTACTTTGTGATTTCCTTAAAAGTCGGAATGCAAATACAAATGAAAGGGATCAGTCATCCCAAGTGCATGGAAGGTGAAGCCAAAAGCTAAACAAAAACAGTAAATTGCATATTTTGCTTTCCTTATTTTGTATTTTTGTATGTTTTCCATCATTAAACAGAATCATCAGTTTTAAGTCTGCGGTAAAAAAAAATTTGCAATAGGCAGGAATTGTCATAAATGTAAATTGGATAACAAGTGCAAGTGGATGTTTGTCCTGAGTATGCATTTACTATTCATAATTACACTTGCCCTTTCTTTTCACACAGTAACACCCATGAACACAGATAATTTTAATGGATTTGGTCCAATTCTTCTTTTTAATTAAAAGGTTTAACTGCTTGTTTGGGTATTATGATTTTGCAATAATAAAAAGAAGAAAAAGAATAGCTCTTTCTCTCTATATCTCATTATTTTCTGCTGGCTATTGCTTCCAAACTGCAGCAGTTTTCAAAGTCACTGTGTGATTTTGCCCTTAGCGTAAAAATACATTGTTCTTCTGCAGGGCACAGATATGCTGTCTACTTTCATAAATCAGCTAAAGTGGTCACTTTCAACATATTCCTTATTTGCACCTTAATAGGGCCACTCTGTCAAATATGCTAATAATGCCGGGAATGTGAATATCTTCTGCCTGTAGCAATATCGGTTCCAAACTGTGTGCAAATGATCAGATTTTTGATGATGCAGTTCCTTTTTTCCACTTTTTTTGCCAAACCTACCACCCACTGTAAAATGAAGAAATATTTCCGTATTGGTTGTGACAAGCTGTACTCCAGAGTCATACGTAGGCTTGTTTTAAAACAATAATGACTCGAGGAAGCAACATTACAAAGCCATTTGCCTGCAGCTGCATACATGGTCGATATGCTGTCTGCGTGGACTCCTTCATAATCATTACGGCCTGCTTTCTGATCACGCTCGACCATCCTGCAGTCAAAGCTTGGTGCAAAAGGCGGTCGTGCTTTTGCAGTTGTTGCACCGAGACTCTGGAATGATCTCCACAGTGGCCTCAGAGGTGCTGCAGTTGTGACTGTCTTTAAATCATGTAAACAATGTGAACGTGTGTGGCACACATTTTTACAAAGCCTTTTGTTATTTTTTTTTTATTGTTACTGGTTTTAAATGCGCTATACAAATAAAATGAACACCCTTAAGTGAAACTACTATTGCAACAATATAAAAATTTGCCATTAAAGTCTAAGACATGCTCTGCATGACTTAAGGTGTTGAGGGTGAACATGTTATACTGTCATGGTGTATTCTGTGAAGCAGGAAGTGCAGTGTTCTGTGGAAAAGTGTAGATCATAAATAGGGTAGGATGAAAATTTCTAGTGCACTACATGTTGTTACTTTACTGCAGTGGAAAGCTCTCATTTTGCCTGAGAAAGAAAAACAGAACAATTTAGAGCCATTAGCGCTCAGTGAGACTACAGGTCTCAAATCATCAACCAGATTCCTTCCTGTTGTCCATATCATTGCAGGGACCATGAACACATATAATACATTAGCACATATATTTCAACATTAAACGAAGCAGCACTTGGTTGTTAGTTAAACTGAACCATGATTGTCTCTAGGATGTTTTTTTGTTTTGTTTATTTGTCTTAAGGTCAAAAGGTCGGGGAATAGGCTGCATAACTCTAATGGAGGGCAGCACGTTGGTGCGGTGTTTAGCACTGTTGCCTCACAGTTCCTGGGTTCAAATCCACCATCTGTCCGGGGCCTTTCTGTGTGGAGTTTGCATGTTCTCCCCATGTCTGTGGGTTCTCTCCACGTACCCCGGCTTCCTCCCGCAGTCGTGCAGGTGGTGGGGTTAGGTTAACTGGTGATTCTTAATTGCCCATAGGTGTGAGTGTGAATGGCTGTCTGTCTCTCTGTGTTAGCCCTGCAACAGACTGGGGACCTGTCCAGGGCGTACCCCGCCTCTCGCCCCATGGCAGCTGGGATAGGCTCCAGCTGCCATGGGGCAGACAGTAATGGGTGATGTGTATTCCTCTGCCATTGCAGAAAGTCATGCTATCTGTGCAGCATGTACCGTGCATGATGCAAGCAGCAAAAAACTATCTGGTGGTATTAGTTTCATTAGCACAGAATAAGAGCCAGAATGTGCATCACCATGTTTGAGTTCAGAGTTCAGCTGCATAAATATTGTTCCAAGGTTTTGAATGAGTCACTGAGTCTAATATAAAGCATGATACAGATGCTTCCTCCATGGCTGGCTCAGCCCGGATTAGGTTTGTTATGGCTGTCGTATTAATGTGTGAACACAGTTTGTCCTGAGAGTGAGGTGCATTGCACGCCTTATCCCAGAATTTTCCCTCTTCCTCTCTAGCACTTCATTTCCTTGCTAATGCTTCTTGATGAGGCTTGGCAGCTGTATCAAGGAAATGTAACCTCGAAATAGATCTCACAGCGGCTGAGCAGCATTTCATCTAGTTGAAAGGACATGGGGGGGGGCGGGGGGCAGAAAGAGTTTAAAAGAGGAGGAGAGAGAGAGATTTATTTATTTACTTCATCATGTTGTTGAAGCCCGTGACAGGTAGCAAATGAGAGATGGAACGGCGTATTGACAGCGTGCGTGCACAAATCCCAGCAGGAAACTTTGAGAGCAAAAAAGAAGAAAAATGTTGAAATGAAAAGCGGATTTAGCCCCAGGCAGATATCCATCATTTATAGTGATTACTTAAACATGTCAGCTATTTTGCAGCCGTAAGTGACGGCTAATAATGTTAAGTAAAAAGTTTTTACCTTAAGTTTTCTTGTTGTGTTGTCCTCTTGGTCCTGCATGATGTCGTTTGTTTTGTTTTTTTTTGTAATTTCCCTAAAATCTCTCAGAACATTTCCTCCTCACATTATTTGCTTTCTGCGTCCCACTGGTATTAACTGTACCCCGATTCAGGCAGCAGGGAGCAGCAGTTATTATTTCTAGCTTATCATGAGATTACTCAGTGTAGCGGTGTCAGATCCAGCTATTGGATGTCTTGTTTGATTTAATAAAAGATAGTCCTCGCAGGCGAACAAGTCCATAGGACTGGGGCGAGTCAGGTTTCTTCCTGACCGCTGGCGGCCTCTTGAAAAAGGCATTATTGATGTATGACAAGCCCGAGAGCTCTCCGTGCAATATAAGAGGGTGTTTTTTTTAACCAGTGAGGTCACATGTGAAGCTGGAGAAAGAAAAATGTTTGATTGATTTTCTTAATATGAAGCACTTCATTCCAAGGTAATACAAGAGAAAGGCATCTATCAAAAAGGGCAGCCTGACAAGTCGCAGATCCACTGAAAAGCCAGCTCTCCAAAAACTCCATTTTATGCTTTGAAAAACACTCACCTTCAAGTCCATCGTTGATTCAATCTTTTTAAATCTACGTCAGGTCTCAGTGTTACCATTAACTCGTTTTAACAAGCACCTGCTGCAGGCGGCCGCCGTGAGTGAAAAAGCAGAGAGAAGATGGCACGTTTCATACTGGAGTTAAACACCGACTGAATGCTAATACGACACTGAGTCTCCACCGTGTGCCATTAACAACCGTAACATCTTTATGCAACTGACAACTTGACACCTTGTTTTTAGCACTGTTTACTGCACACAGTTTTATTAATATAGCACCAAACAGAAGGGCAGCCATCAGCCGCTGCTGCTCGGCTGTCTTTCATTTCTGGCGTTGGTCGAGACGAACACCAGTCGCTCCGATATCAGATGCTGCTACGGCAAAGAAATCAACAAGAGATCACGACCATCTGCTGAGGAGATGCATTCATTAAACGCCTGTCATGCAACAGTCATAAAATGCATCCAACAAAAAAGAAAATCTCTGAGCAGCACGTCTTCCTGTCATGTTGGACTGAGAGCACACAGACTGACTGACTATCCCATGTTGATGCAGAAATTCTGTTGCTTTCTTGCTCTTTGGCTAGCATGCTGGACTTCTCTGCATCAAAATATATATGATCATAGCCGTAACTTCTTCACATTTTCTTTGACTTTTTGAGCCATCAATTTCACACATTATACTTTTAAAGAAGGTTTCAGTTCAAAGATAGAAGCAGTATGGACTCTTGCATCTTTACAAAGATGTATGCATACCCAGTGAATCCCCAGTTTACTCTGCGTGTGGTTGCATTATGATCCAGCTTTGACGCAGAGCTTGCACCCACTCCAGGCAGTGCTACAAATACAGTGGTGTGAAAAAGTGTTTGCCCCTGTCCTCATTTCCTGTTTTTTTGCATGTTTGTCACACTTAAGTGTTTCGGAACATCAAACCAATTTAAACAATAGTCAAGGACAACACAAGTAAACACAAAATGCAAGTTGTAAATGAAGGTGTTTATTAGTAAAGGTGAAAAAAAATCCAAACCATCATGGCCCTGTGTGAAAAAGTGATTGCCCCCCTTGTTAAAACATACTATAACTGTGGTTTGTCACACCTGAGTTCAATTTCCCTAGCCACACCCAGGCCTG
>VUQK01013736.1:5664-18420 GCA_015106715.1 Bujurquina vittata | reverse complement strand
TGTTGGGTGGGGGGGGGGGGGGGGGGGGGGGGGAGGGGATTAGCTGGCATTTGAGCGTTGGAGAGCTTGCAGCCCTTACTGCTCATATATTTCCAATTCCTGGACGGCACTGCGAGTGAGAGCGTGTCCGCTGTGGAAAGGGCCTTCAATTAGTTTTAACTGCAGAAAATGGATTTCCCCTTGTAAACATCTGCTCGCCTTTTGCCCCCCCACCCCCAACCTCTTGCAGCTCATCCATCCCTCCGTCCGTCTTCATATTTTCCAGTGGAAACACTGGGCTATGCCAGGCAGCCGTTCCCTCTCGCCCTCTCTTTCTCCCTCTGTAGGTTTGGCTTTCCTGCCTCTCCTCACTCTCTGAATGCGACCTTTCTTGCTCGCCCCACGCTGGGTTTCTCTCAGCTCGCTCCGCTTCGCATTTCCTTACACTTCCTCTGCTTCCCCCCATCATTTCCCCTCCTTCATTCCTTCTTCTCTTCCTCCCTTCATGCCCCCTCTATCTTCCTTCCTCCCATTGAGTTTCATTTCACCCCAAGTCATCATATCACAGCGCTGTGCTCCGGCTGCTCCTCCTCCTCCTCCAAAATATGAGGCTTATCTGTCGAGCTGTCACCGGGTCCGCCGTAACAATGGACTTCTTTCTCAGCCTTCGCCTCTTGCCGCAACAATGAGCTGCTTTCTTTCCACTGAGAGACTCGACGCCTCCTCGTAATATCTCTGTGTTTAGGAGATCTCTCCCTCATTTTCTCTCTCATTATTCTTGCTTGACCTCTTTTTCTTTCTTTCTCTCCATTCCTGCTTCCTCCGTCCTGTCTGTCAGGATCTCAGTCTATCCGCCTCACTCTGCATCGAAATCCCACTCTTTGAAAGACCTCAGTGATTGCATGTTTCTTGGGCTGTAATAACAGTGTGTGTGTGTGTGTGTGTGTGTGTGTGTGTGTGCGTGCGTGTGTGTGTGTGTTTCATATTACCAGGTCATTAGTGCACCGATTGTGAAGAGTAGGAAGATGATCACATAAGTGATCCTGAAACGTGTTAGCTGTTTTCAGATTCGGGGGCTTCATCCTCTGAAGGGTCATAGGTCGTGAAGGTTGGCACCCAGCGGATGTTAAATGGGATGCTCTAAGCCTCTGAAGCGCTGCGCCTGTTGCCTAGCAACCATGATGCTAGCAGCTAAGGACGTTGTGGGGAACGTTGTTTGACAGATGGAGGTGAAAATGTTTTTTATCTAATTAGTTTGACTTTTATTGGGGAGGTTTGATCTGTGTGAGGCTGAGAGTCCAAACACACTCTGACAGCACTGATGTTCAGCTCATGTAGTTCATGAGACTAGTGTCACTTCGCTTTGATAACAGGGCCTACCTCAGACATATTCATTCATGAAATATCAAAAATGACCTGTAGCTCAGTTGACTCAAATGCTGAGCTTCAATAAAAACTGAAGGTGCAATTATTTCCAGTTCACATCAGTGTACACATCATTCTTCTCTACTAGGCTTCATCTCACAGATTGATGGAAAAAAATCGCAAGATGTGATGATTGAGCATGTTAATGATTAAAAATGAAAGGAGATTGTGAATTGTGCCATTTCATAACTGTCTTCAGTCACATGGAGGTCACACGTTAGAGCTTTATATGTTTTATATGATATTTTATAAAGCACATAAATATGTGCAGAAGTCATGAGTGTAGCAGTAAGATTCATCCTTGACAAAATTATTTTAATGTTAGCTAAAAAGATGGTTCATGATGAGACACCACAGCCCAGCTGCCTCAGAGGGTTTCTCAGTCTGTCTTGATTCAGCAGCTAATGAAAACGGCTGCAAAAGTTATCAAAATGTGTTCTAGAAATAACATGCAATGTTATTTCACATGTACAAGTTTGTGTTGGAAAGGGGAAATGGGACAGAAGCAAAATCCTGCAGACATGTTTGGCTTTATCTCCAGTGGAAGGGGATGAGGATTTCCTCATTTACTGCCTGACTTATTGTTAGGAGCTCTATTTAGGATCAGAGCTAAACTAACTGGAATATCCCAGATTAAAATTTTAGAAGCCAGCTGAGATGGTTCATCCGACCAGGACGCCTCTCAGATGAGGTGGTTTTGGGCATGTCCAGCTGGAAGGAGATTGAGGACATACTCGTGAGATTATGTTTTGCTGGACTGGGAAGACTTCAGTGTCCCCTTTAGATAAAGTGGAGGAGGCAGCTGGGAGAGGGAGGTCTGGGTGCCTCTGCTCACACAAATAGCAGAGACCGGGTGGGTGGGATGGATCTTAATGCCCTTTAGGTTCTACAGTGTGCGACTTCTGTCTCACTTTGTGTTGCACGGTGAATGTGCGCGTCCCCTCTGACCCCGGGTGTCAGCAGTATTAACCCTGTGATGTGATTTCAGTCAGAAAAGTCTGCATACAAGTAAACTTGTTGCTGAAGTCGAAGGATTAAAGATTAAAACAGAAATGCTCTCCTGGAGTAGAATGCATCGTTAACGAGCTCATTAAAGTATCCACGTCCATGTTTACGTGTCGAAGATCAGCGAGGATATTTAAATATAACATTTGTATTCATTTACTTCCTTGGGTTTCACACTGATGGAGAACACGTTGTCCCCCCGCAGCACTGAGCTCACGCTCTGCACCAGCATCACTGTGGCCGCTCGGACTTTCCTCCGGGCGTCTCTTCAGGCTGCAGCGACTGTAACTCTGAATAAAAAGCTGAGGCGGCAGAGAGTGAGCCCAGTGATGCGCAGTAAAATTAGGATGATGCCAGTGATATGCGATGATGTCTCCTACTGTTTCATGCCTGTCGTTCACGCAGACTTCAAATACATTTTCTGCCGAGTTTGTTGCAGCACAGCGCCCGTCACTGCAGCCTATAGCGCTGATAGTCACGGTGGCTTTGTGGCTGATGTCAGGAGGGGGCCACGATGAAACAAGCCCCAACTTTGATGAGATTATCACGTATTTCATTTTAATTAAGTTTTTTAAGGGGCACTTGGCTGGTGGTGACAGTCAGACCTCTTTCTTCGCGTCAGTGATTGGTTCACAATGTTTCCATCTCCCAGGGCTGTTCCAAAGCACCAACATTATCATTAATTGTACACGCTGCTTAACGCTGTTGTGTTCATCCTTAAATGTTGACACTCCAAACGGCTCAGACCTTTTTGAATGCAAATGATTTCCCTGCTCTAACGTCCTTGAGCAAGGCATTTAAATGCTGCTCTGAGAGGTCGCCGCCCTGCTCGGCCAGTGCTTGTCGCTTCTCCTCCACCTTAATAACCTCCAAGTTTAGTCACCTCCATTCTCCTCCTCCATATAAATCCTTAAACGTTTCAGGGGCTGTAACCTTGCCAGAGGTGTGTGCTGTACGGGAGGAAGAACAGAAGCCAGAGGAGCCTGTGAGAGCACACGATAACCTTTAGGGCCAAACATCAAGCTTCTCCGTGCTGAAGCCTCGTGCCAGGAAAAGATATGAAATATTTTTCTTGACATTTTGAGGTGATTTGATGTATTTTTCATGTTCTTTTAGGGAGGCAGGAAACTACACGCTTTCTGCCGGGTTGATGTAGGAGTTAAAAAGGCGCTGTTGTGTTTTTCTTTTAACACACACCGAGCCAGCAACGCTGACTTGGAGAGCAGAGCCTTTTGGTTTATAGCTTTGGGGAATGTGCTGCAAGGGGATATACGCTCACCCAATCACAGCTGGAGTCACGCCTGCACTCTGCGTCGTCCAAGTCAGGAAGAAAAAATGATGTTTTTTGGGGGGAAATCACCACTTCTGGACCAAACAGGTCTGAAGCTCTCCCCCACGTTTGTATTCACACAGCCAACAGGAGCTGTGAGGTGATGCAGCAGCTGGCCAGCACCTCATCATTCAGCACCCCCTCTTGTTGTGAGCTTTACTTTCTCTTTCACCCTTTTCATACTCTCTCTACATTTCTGGATTTTTATATTTCACCACAAGCAGGATTTTTCTATGCAGGAAGGAAAATCATCAGGACTGATATAAAAATGACACTAAAGTGGAGTTTAACTTACTCAAATGACAATGACACTGACTCACAGCCGAAAGGCCACAATGAGCCAGAAAAACTCTGTGAGGAGTCACCTTTAAAACCTTTCTCATGAGGTGAACAATAAATCATTTTTAAACCCATATTCTTTTTTTTTTAAATTGAGAACTAAATTAGGGAACTTGAGTCCTTTAGCACTCCAGGTGAAGGTTTTAATTGACAAATCTTTTTGATTTGGGAACTAATCCCACAGGATATTTTCCTATTTACTCTTATGAGACATACACCAAAAGCATCATCATCTGATTGAGCCTGTGAAAGCACATTTTCAGGTTTATCCTCTAGGATTAAGCTGTATAATACTTTAAAAGGAGGTGTGACTTTCAAAATTGTTTGTTTTATTTTTTAAATCTTAAGGATTTCAGTTAACTTGTGATTTTTGGAAATGCGTTCTTTTTTTAAATTACCTTTTGCGGCCCACTTGCAGTAACTTCCCAACCCACAAGGGGGCCGCAGATATTCATTTGAATAAATGTAACTTTGAAATGAAATTTTATAATTTTTTTTACCATCCTGTTAAAAAGTGATATTGTTACTGAGGTCCATAGAGGAGCACGCGATACCGTCTCGTTCCCGTCGTCCACTCGGGACAAACGGTTGCTCATGGGGCTTCTGTACGGTACCAGCACGGCACAGCTGGGATATTTTCACGATAAAAAGGACCTGATGAGTGAAACTGTCCCCCATTGTTTTTCCTCACACTCCTTTAATTAGCAGCTCTTAAGTAAGTGGTCACCCGTCTGGTTTTTGGACACAAATTAAGCAATTTACTGAGCAATTAGAGAACAGTTAGGATGAGATTACTGCCTGACAGCTCGCTTGTCCTTCGTCGTCTCTTTGTGGTTTAATTTGCAGTGCCATGTCAGGAGGCACTCAATTTGAAGTTCTGCATTTGGAGAACACTTTGTGACAAATTCAATCAGCCGGCGGAGCCGACATTGGAAGATTTTTCTTTCTTGATTTCCAGCCATCAACGCAGTCTCTGATATTTTGGTCATCTCTGCTGCCTGCTGGGAGCATCACCGAAGGCTGCTGGTTAAAAAAGTGTCAGTTATAACAGGCCCTGCATGCTTTTCTGTAATCTATAATTATCTAGGTGGACAGAGCTGTATCTATAATTTGTGTTTTCCTGCAGTAATAATTTTCAAGCTGAATTATGACTTCCAGAAATTAGCTTTTATCTGGCAGAGAAAACGACCATTAGATTTTAATCATGACATTTTGAAATGACAGCAGGAAAAAAAGGACTGGAGGAATAAAAAGGAGAACACGGTGTCAAAAGAAGAAAGAGAGGAAGAGGCAACAAGACAGGAAACTGAGCATGAGGAAAGCAGGCGAGGCAAAAAGGCAGGAGGATATAAATCAGATAATTGGAACAATTTATTTCCACTTTGCTGTTTCCACTGCTTCTGGAAAAAGAGGAAGAGGTCCAAGAGTTTCTAAGAAAAAGGCTTGAGGACGCTTGTCCAGCAGGGGACGTGGGGAGGATTGCTGAGGGTATTTAAAGGAATTTTTGTCCAGGAGGGGCTAACTGGTAAAAGCCCAGCTGCTGGCAACGCATTTGATTTTTGTCTAGGTGGCCACATGTGCAGTTCCTCTCATGGAAAATAGGCTTGGATGTGTAACGTTGTGCTTTCACGTTCCTCTGTTTGTGTCTGTGTGTGTGTGTTTGTGTGTGTTTTCCCCCGGCGGTGCCTGTGTGCTGGTTAGACCATTAATGATGTGTCTAGGGAGTGCTGCCTCTACATAATTTATCAACCAGGATTTATTAGCTGCAGAATTAACTTGTAGGGGCTGCTGGGGGGCGGGGGTGGAGGGGGGCACAGGATGCATTTGCTCTTGTTTTTGAATTTATGTGCACGGATGCATTGTCACTCCCCTGTGATCCACTTCTCTCCATCAGCCTCCTGCCATGTGGGCGTCCCCAGCCGTATAATTGGCCAAGTTATTTTAATTTTAGTCGGGTTTAAATTACAATTCCTTTGAGTGTGTCTCTATGCGTCTGTATGTAAGGCTTAAACTGGATTTATGGTTGATGTAGGGGTTATGTTAATGCATCGCAGACACCTGTGACACAGTGATTTATATTTAAGCGCTGACATTCATGGCACACTGCGAGCAATATGCGCACCAAGGGGCAGTTTCACAATTACACAAAGAAGCCACGTTTATATTGGTTTAATTACAGAATTAAAGTGGAAAGGTCACAAAAATGACATATCTGTCTTCTGTTATTAGGGGAAAGAAGACAACAGCACAATTGGCCTGCTTGTTGTTTGATTGGTACCTAAACCAAACCATAGCATACCACATCTGCAGCAGCACCCCCCCCCCCAACCCCATTTTTGGGATGTTTTGTAGACACACACTATACCCGTTAAGCTAGCTCATCTATCTAATTATCCTGCCATTACCTAGGAAATTGGTGGCTATTTTAAGCCTTTCTGTGTTCTATCTTCCAGATCACAGAGCTGGGTAAGGAGTTGCTCCCAGAGTGGCTGCACTGGAATGCCAGCAACAGAATCCTACAGGGTCTACCTTTGGAAGAGGACAAAGGTGTCCACTACATCTCTGTATCCATCTCCAACCACACTAAATCCTCATCTTCTTCAGAGGTGTTTTCCATTGAGGTGCACCCTGAAGATCATCTGGATGCAGATTCAGCCCAGCTGACATCCAATCAAGCTTTCAGCGAAGATGACGTCCAGCCGTTCATGTGTGGCAATGAGGAACCGGTCACGGTGCTGACAGTGATCCTGGATGCAGATTTGACCAAGATGAGCTCAGAGCAGAGAGTGGAGCTCCTGGACAACATGAGGAGCTTCTCTGGTGTTGGACTTCAGCACATGAAGGTACTCCCTGTGGTCAACAACAGGCTGTTTGACATGTCTGCATTCATGGCTGGCCCTGGGAATGCCAAAAAGGTGAGTGAGTGGTAATGTTAATGAGTGCATAAGTAAACATTTTATAATTAGATGCTTAGCAATTCAGTAACAATTGTGTCTCTTCAGGTGGTAGAGAACGGCGCTCTGTTGTCCTGGAAGCTTGGCTGTTCACTGGACCAGAGCACGGTCCCAAATATCAACAGTGTCCAGGGTCCTGCAAAGGAAGGCACAATGTCAGCCAAGCTGGGCTACCCTGTGGTGGGCTGGCATATTGCCAACAAGAAACCTCATTTCCCCAAACGCGTGAGACGGCAACTAAACAACACTCCGACACCTATTCTGACTGTGCTTCCTCCAACAACTGCAGTGGAGCCACCAGCGAGAATTATCCCAACCCTCTCCTCTCCCTCTATTGCGGCACCAACTGAAAGCTCTGCTCCCCCTGTGAGAGGTCCCGTCCCACTTCCAGGCAAGCCTACAATCAGAGTTCGTGACCCAATTGCTCACACCCCAACTCTGGGACCTCCTCAGCCAACAAAGGTCATGGAGACCACCAGCACCATTCCCATTACGCCAACCATGAGCAGGCCTACATATGTAGAAGCCAGTCCCACACCAAGCACAGTCATAACACCTACATCTACCAGAAAACCTACAAAGAGACCCAAGAGGCCCAAGACGACCACACCAGCATCCAGAGTGCCAAAGACCCCCGCAGCAAAGACTCCTACAAGCACCACACCATCAACTGGTGTTATTCCAGATCCATACAATGAGAAGCCCGTCTTAAGGAACCCCATCGATCAGGTCAATGCATTGGTGGGCACATATTTTGAAGTCAAGATCCCATCTGATACATTCTTTGACAAAGAGGATGGAACAACAGATAAGCTGCGTTTAACCCTTAGACAAAACCACAATGAATTGGTAGCAGAGGGCTCCTGGATCCAGTTCAACACCACCAGCCAACTCCTCTATGGTCTGCCTGATGTCCACCATGTGGGAAAACATGAATACTTCATGCAGGCAACTGACAAAGGTGGTCTCAATGCAATCGATGCTTTTGAGGTTCGCGTAAACCGCTGGCCCACCAACGATAAAACCCCTGTGATATTTAAGGCCCGATTTGAGGGTGAGCCACGGTCAGTAACAAATGACATCCACAAGAAGATCCTGCTGGTTAAAAAGCTGGCGTATGCCCTCGGGGACCGCAACAGCAGTACGGTGAGTCTAAGGAATATCACCAAAGGGTCAATTGTAGTAGAGTGGACAAACACCAGCCTCCAGCAGCACCCGTGTCCAAAGGATCAGATTGCAGGCATGAGCAGGACACTCGCTGATTCTGAAGGAAGACCATCACATGCCTTCAGGTACACGATGGAGCCTGAATTCAAACCGCTGGACGTGAAGGTGAAGGGAAGGGCAAGCTGCCGAATGTATTCTTTCATCCCACCAGGAGAGATTGATATCCCAGAGCCTCCAGCCGTCACTCCAGGTCTGGGATCAAGCCGGGATAGTGCAGATGATGTCTACCTACATACGGTCATTCCTGCCGTGGTGGTGGCAGCAATCTTGTTAATAGCAGGAATTATTGCAATGATCTGCTATAGAAAAAAACGAAAGGGCAAGCTTACCATCGAGGACCAGGCCACCTTCATCAAGAAAGGTGTGCCAATTATCTTTGCAGATGAACTTGATGATTCTAAGCCACCTCCATCCTCCAGTATGCCCTTGATTCTCCAGGAAGAGAAGCCCCCACTTCCACCCCCTGAATACCCCAACATGGCCACACCAGAGACCACTCCCCTAAACCAGGAGCTGCTAGGGGAGTACACAGCTCTGCAAGATGATGACCCCAATGCACCTCCCTACCAACCGCCACCTCCTTTCACCACTCCCATGGAGGGAAAGGGCTCCCGTCCGAAGAACATAACTCCCTACAGATCTCCACCTCCTTATGTGCCACCCTAAGACTTAAGTAACCCTCCCCTGATAGGGTGGAGGGGGAGGATGTCTGAAGAACTCTGACGGTTTCCTTTCTGGTGTTCGTCTATTTGGACATTTACAGGGAGAGATGACAAGAGGTGCTAAAGTACAAAACAGCTTCAAGTGACTTTGGTTAGGGACAGGGGGAAATGAGTTGGGTGGGTTTTACAGTACACAGGAAGGGACTACTGTTTTAGTGGTAGCCCACCTATAACAGTGGCCTAAGACAAGCAAATTCTCATTACACTGGCTTTTGGTTTGACCAACTGGTCTGAAGCAACAACTGGGAGATATGCTCTCCCTTCCCAGCATTTTAGTTTCTTCTGAGTTGATTTTGGATACTGGATTATTTTTCATCTTTAGCCCAAGTTTCTGGTTCTTTTCTTTTTGAAGTGTTTTTTTTGAACCGCTCTTCTTCTGCCTGGCTTTTAGATAATGTGAGAAGATGGTGACCTGTCATCAGATCACTGCAGGCAGCACTGCACCTGTGTTTTTAATAAAGGAAGAGTGAGGTTCTTTGAATATGAGAGAAGCTATCACGAGGATCTCAAATCAACCCTGCAGACGACACAAGACAATAGGAGGCCCAAGTGTGTGTGTGTGTGTGTGTGTTTGAATGAGTGGGCGTGTTTATTCAGATTCAATACGGTTTGCCTTTTAACACTAGTTGTCTGTTTTTATCTTTATTCACATTGTCTATTAAAGATGAGAATAACAAGGTAGCCTAAAAGATTTAGAGATGAATAATAAGTAATTTGTTTGTTTTGTTGGTTTTGAAATTCACTGTATATCTGGAAGATGTCCTGAAAGATTGTTCTATTTTTGTTTTGTGGAAGAAATGGACTGCCTCACTAAAATGACCTACAGGCGCTTTTTAACCCCCCCCCCCACCTGCCCTCCTCCCTTCAGTACGGCTAGCAGACTCAATCAGACGTAAGCAACGAGAAAATTTCGTTACGCGAGGTTGACCAGAGGACTACTGTTTCTATTGAGATAAATTATTTAACTGTCAGAGTTTAATGTGGAAGCAAAAATGTCATTTTAAGTTGATGGAATTTGACAGGGTTACTCGAGGTTAACGTAGCAACACGAGCTTTGCCCTTTTCTACACACACACACACACGCACCTCCAAGTCGTTAGCTAACAGGAAGAAAACCCCTGCAATTTATTTTGGACCAGGGATAATTATTTTTTTATGTAACGAGGCAGTTCGTCTCTCCACTCAGAGGAGAAACATTGTGTGCCATTCCCGCACGGGACTGTACAGATATTCACGATTTAGAGGTCACGGAGGAGATGATGGAGGCCGAGATGAAAACTATTAGCTCACTGAAAAAAATCCTTTTAATTTGTTTTCTTTTTACAAGTTTGTTTTGATACAGCCTCAAATTGATTAATGATTAAAAGAAAAACATGAGTAATGATTAGTCTTCTGTGATTTGTAAAATCTTAGCTTAGACGTTCAGTTATTGATTCAGTTATGTACTTACTTTTTTTTTCCATGGGTCACATGTTTTCAATGTTTTATTTTACTCTCTGTGTGTTTGCATTTAAAATGTATCTCCCACTATTCAAAGATGGAATGACCCATATTTTATGTAATCAAAATTTTTCTTTCTGTCCTTTTGTTTGCTGATGAGTTTCAGTTGAAAGTGACCCTTTGCAATAATAATGTACGCTGCAGGCTCGAGCGAGTGACTCGTACAGTCATAATGTTGTTGGGATTGCCGATGCCAAGGCTTTTATTTTTTTTGCTTATCAAGTGTGTAATAATAAAACCAACTGGTACCTTAAACAAAAGGAAAATCACCCCTTTCTTCATTTTGATTGAACTCTTCTTTGCTGGTTCTGTTGGGAGTTTTTGGCCCACAGAAAATGGTTTATCCCGTCACTCTTCCCGTTCAGACCCTGACTGATGTTTATGGATGAGATTTTTTGGTCACTGTCACTTTTCTACTTCTCCCACTTAGCCTTGAATTGATAAATCAATCTATCTGAAGTCCACAAGAGGTTTTACCTCCCGAGGCAGCCTGCTGCCTGGCAACCATCTGTAGTCTTTGGACTCATTGGAACGGTTATACTGCTGTCCTTTTTGTACTAAATTATTCTGCTATTGAATGACTAGTTGGACAATTCAGTTTGAAAGCTCTGCCCATTAAAAAGGCTATGCTGTGAAAACAGTCTCTCACTTCAGTCTGTCTTTCCACACATTGCATGCAGATAATTTGCATTGACTACTTGGAATATTGATTAGATATAAACAATTTGCCGGCTCTGTTGCACCTCTGTGATAATTCATGACAGAGTTTAATTTGGAAGTGGGGGAAGCAATGATCAATGTATTCCCAAGACGTCACTAGATGCTGAAATGGATAAACGGATTCTAGTGATGACAAAGATTTATGGAGGATTGATCGCAGCTTGATTGACGCAACCTGTGAGGTGGCTCAACGTGTGCTGAGGACATGACGAGATTCTCAGCCTTCAATTGAAAATGAGAAATGTAATCATCTGAGGGGTAAAAATGAAGGGTTGAATCAATGTAGTCTGAGGATCTAATTAATTGATGAGTATATGATGTAAATATTTTGAGGTGGGTCGGGCTCATCTCGATGACTTGGCCCTCACAGGGTAAGCAAAAAAGTGTGAAAGTTTGCTTCTTCAGTTCAAGTAGGGCAGCACACCCGCAAAGCCAGGCTCACCGGTGAAACACGTAGGGCTAAACTGCATCTTAGCCACAAGCTAAACAAGCTTAGCTTCATAAAACAGTCACTCTTCATGTAGTTTGGTAAAAATGTCATATAAAGGGGGAGATCTGAATCCAACAGGTAGCTGTTCACTGGGATGCAACTGCAACGTGAGAATAATGGGTTGAAGTCTGTGTCACAAAGTTTACCCGGTTACTGTGATAACTGATCATAACTTGGCCCGAAGCGGGTTTAAAACTGTGCCGATACCCGTCATCTTTCGAGGTTACATTATAGTTACACACCGCTCAGAAGAGGTCAACGCCATAAAGTTAAGCTGCACAGATAAAGTGTAAAGTTACTTTAAACGATGAAGTAGAGGCCAGTAAGACGAGAAAAGCACAACATTCAAGGGAATACCTCAGGTGGCCCACAGTTTGTTGTGCTGCGACACCGCGGAGGTCTAAAGGACCTGATCCTGATCCTGTGGCACTGAGGTGAAGTGCTGCTGGATCTGTGAAGGAGTTCTTTTCACTGAATCTATTCCTGTCCTCTCTGTGGCCGTTGAAACAACAGCGAACACAAGGGAAAAAGGAACAATCTTATTTACTTGTGTATTCATATAAAGTACTTGATGATGAAGACTTTAATGGCGGTGTAGGTATTCCTTATATTTTAATCAACTCACAAATCTGGTGACACAAAATCAGCGCTCTAACTGTTCAGGCCAAAGTTTGCACAGGTGCACAATGACCGCAGAAGCACTCTGCTGGTGGATGGACCTCCCACCTGGACAATACCAGTCCCCTTTCTCATTTCCCGAGCTGTACATATTTGAGCTTTCTCCTTGTCTCTTGGCCCCTCCCAACAGAGATGTGGTTTGAGGAGGTGAGGCAGCAGGTATTTAAAAGAGAGAGAGACATCCTCACCTTCATTTTAAAGCGATGTCACTGGGGTCATAAATAATTTTGTTATAGCCCAGCTACAGCTGGATTTATGATCTGAGGTGCAACGGTGCTCAGGACAAGTTTTATAATTAGAGCCGCTTTTAATTAAATTCACAGCATGGCACAATGTGACAGATGCTTTTTTTTTTTTTGTTATTCAAAAAAAAAAAGGTGAAGGGCA
>VUQK01013729.1:0-10145 GCA_015106715.1 Bujurquina vittata | reverse complement strand
CTTGTGGTGTTTCCTGTTAAATTTTTTTTTTTTTGTAAGTATGGGCGAAGGTGAGCATCATATGTAGAGCTTGGGGCAATGCATCTGATATGCAACCATTATATTTATTTCTCCGTGTCTCTGTCTCCAAATCAGCCTATCCACCTGGAAGAGTGAACACGCGGCCTCCTCCAGCCTTGCTGCTCTGTGTCATATTGCTGCACATCTGTACCGGAGCACCAGGCGCCTGCGCGCTTAAAGTGATGCTGCGAAAGGCGGCATCAGAGAAAATGCGCATTTAGTACTGCGTCGACGGAATGAAGAAAAAGACTGTGGAAGTAATGAAATGAGTCTAAAAACAACAACTTTTTTTTCCCTCCTTGATAACAGATTTGGAGATCAAACTGTTTTCTGTCACTTTCACCAGCAGGTGACAAAGTGCCAACAACTGCGAGTATATAGTTTGGGCCACTTTGTCACCTGCTGGCTGCTGGCGGATGTAGATTTGGCTGAAAAAAATATATATATATATACAGTACATGTCATAACCATTTATTATTTTGATCCTATAGTCTGTGGGAAAACCACTCTTCAAAAACTGATAGGTACAATTTCAGATTTCCTTATGCATCCCAATTAAAATTAAATGAAGAATCAAAAGTTTGATTTTGGTTTTAGCCCTTCCCGAAATTTGGTGGAAGCCACCTGTTTCTTTTTTTCTTTTTTTTTAAAAAATAATGACTCGTGAGGAGGGGTAGACTAGACGAGTCTAATAGATTTTTAAGTGGTGTCTCTGTGGTCTAGAAGAGCAAGAGGGGAGTCCACTTCAGGGAGCTGCCAAACTCCTCTAGTTTGTACCTGAATTGAAGAGCAGTGATGTGTTGCTGATGCGGCTCAACAAGCCTCACTAGGGGCCAGACGAGGGGTGGACAGAGGGGCCAAAGCCCGATCTGTGCTCGTTGCTCTCGTGGGGGATGGAGGGTGATTATAAATGAACTTACTTCTGCAGAGGCAATAAGCTGACATGTCAAGCCTCATTCACCAAACAATAGAAGACATATGGTTTGTGATACGTGCACGCATACACAAGCACGCTCCTGCTCCTACTGTATGTCCCGTCTGTGAACACACTTCTAATGATTATTTTTTTCCTTTTCAATAAATATTTAAATAGTCTATATATAATTTTACGCTATGGTCCATATGTGTTAATCTAAGGGGAAATGCAAGCATTTTTTGCACCAATTTAAATAAATGATGAAACCATTTGGATTCCTAACGTCAGTTTGCATGAAGAGCAGGCTATATGTACCACATACTTTCATTATACACACGCACGCACGCATGCACGCACGCACACACACACACACACACACACACACACACTGCATGCATCACAGAACCGGGCCTGCAGAGTAAAAGCAACTCTCCCTGAGTGAGAGGAAGAAAAGGAGATGGGGGAGAGGGAGGCCGGCTTGCAGCTCCACTCTTCCAGGGTCTCACACACAAGATCCGGGCGCACGGCTCCATTGAGTACGAGGAGGCTTTTGCATGGAGGTTCATTAGAAGTAACGAGTTGACACAAGGTAAATCTTAATGTTGAGGCGCCTTTCTCTACCGGCCCGGGGAGGAGCCCTCATTAACTGTCGCTAACAACCCGTGTAAATACACTGATTGGACAGCTCCGATACAAGCTCACAGCCCTGCCAGGAAGTCCCCCTAATGAGACCACACAATAAAAACAATAAAAGAAAGGAGGGAGAGAGAGAGAGAGAGGGAGGGAGAGAGGGAGATGTTAAAACTTTTGTACAAGCTTTACTATTAAAGTTGGCGCCACGTTTACAGATCACTGACAGCATTTGCGGAAAAACTGTTTTCAGTCAATCGTGCCGTTTTTATATTTCATTCATTGTAAATTTAGACACTATTACGTTTCGTGCATGCTTCTACAAACGTGCCCAGAGGTTTGACCTATTGCTTCTGTGATTACAAGCTGTTATTTGGCAACTCTTTTAAGAGATCGACTTGTTTGCAGTTCACTAAATCGTAGCAATGCTACATATGCAGGCCTAATTTTAATTTTAAAAGAACATGCAAAATATACTCGTTATAGCTGCTTAATGTATTCTCTATCTGTAAGTCAGAGAGCATGCACTGCAAAAAATATCCAAACATGTCTGCTCTCATGTTTTCATAATTCTCCCAAATACGGTAAAAAAAATAAAAAAAATAAAAAATTCTTCCAGTGGCACAAATTTTATACAGTCCAATTTTTTCAGAAAGCGGTGTAAGACCTTTGAAGAAAACGGATGATTTTTCTCTACTTCTTGTACAGATTTAAAAAAAAAAATCGCGACAAACTTCAAACAGAAACTAATTTAAAGTTATCTCAGATTGAGATGTCTCTTTTTACACTCTTCTTCCAAAATATATCACAGAACCATTAAATTACCAAAATAAAGACGCCTGTAACTCCAAAACCCAGAGCAGCAATAAACTACCCCTTTAGACTGATACTTTTTACAGTGTGGCTGGAGTGCGGCGTCTCCGTAGGAACCGCCAGCGTGGGACGGAGGCGATTGCGCGCCCCATCCCGACAGCATCACACATTTGCTCTGCAAAGACAGGTCACCCCGATGTTTGGTGGGCAAAAAAGTTAGATAACACCAAATTTACCGTTGACTTTTGTTATCCGAGAATAGCTGTACCCCAAATCAAGGCCTATTAGGCTTTTCTGCTTAATTCCGGGATTTCCTAATAAAATAATTGCCCGCAAAAATAAAACGAGTTAACAACAACGGAGAGGAAATTGCTCTGCTTACAGGTGACGTCTGTACGGACGCTGCAGCCCAATTTCCATCCTGGTTTTGGACAAACTGACCAGTGAAATAACAGTGACACGGTGCCACCAGCTTCCACGCTCAAAGCGTGACCGTTCGTGGATTGGACCCAGCTCACAGCTCTGCAGAGGAGACAAGAAAGAGCAAGGTGGGGGTGGGGGGGGACACACCAAAAGGTAATTCCTGGCATTCTGAGCGAAAAACAGCAGCGTTGAATTTCCACGTGATTAAAATAAAATTGCATTTATCTGTTGGCAGGAGGAGATAATAAATACACGTTGTGATGCGTTCGAAAATAAAATCAGCGCAAACTAGGTAGCCCTGTTTAAAAGAAAAGCATAAAAGAAAAAGCAGATTTTTTTTTTCTTGGTACGTACCAGTCATTTCTCCAAAGTGTCTGCGTAATGTTGAGATGAATCCAGGATGGAGCAGTAGGCACATGTGCCTCTCCTGTGTTTGCCAGGGAGGGGTGTGCTGCCTTTTTCTGGGAAGCTTCTGCCAAACCGGGGTCAACGAGGGAGCAAAAAATAAAACAAGACCCTTTCTTTCGTGCCTTCTCTTTCCCTCTTACCTTTTACAGTCAACACCTTTTTCTTTCTTTCTCTCATCCGGTCCCCTTCTCCCTCTCTCACTCCCAAACGTGACGTAACATCAGCTTTGTTTATTTGCTCCCCTTATTGGAACAGACAGAAAAAGAAAATAACTGCTTAATGGAAATTGATGATCACTTTTAGATACCTGTACCAATAAAAGACTAATCTATCCTGGTCAGTGAACAGTATTACGTTATATTATGTTATGACGTTAACAACAACAAAAAAGTAGCAACTTATTTTATTTATACAAAACTTTAAACAAACTCTAAGCAAAGTTTGACATTGTATTTTACAATCAACCAACAGCAATAAAGTTGCGCAGAAGTCTGCATAGCAGAGGCGGGTGCCTGTTCCTGCTTGACCAACATATTTCCAGTGTTCTAGCATGCAAAATGCTGTTTGTGTTGTCTTGTTTGGAGGTTTAGGCTGTAAGTAAACGGAGAAGACGCTAAATGCTCAATGTGCATTCAGAGCTCTCGTCCCCCGCTGCTTGGAACATTCAGCAAGCTCTCGGATAAACACACAATTACGGCAGGTGAATAAACTTGTTTGGGAGGTGTTAATTACATGCTTAACGTAAACAAAAGCCATGTAAAAGAATGTGAATTACCAGTGGCTTTTCTCCCTCAATGCCCATTCAGGTTTTACATTTCACCTCTAGTCTTTTCTAAGAGTGATTTCCGAATTGCCTGCGAGGGCTACTCCCAAACAAGGCTGATCCAAAACGTAATGCCGCATAATACCTGCAGCCTTGGGTTGAATGGCGATCACCTAAATTGGTACACCAGGAACCCGGTCAGGTAGGAGGAGGCTTTGCATATTTGGAGAAGCGCTGCTAAGCCTGCACTCTCAACTTAATGTTGGGGTCATGCATGTGTGTATATGTGTGTGAGAGAGAGAAAGAGAGAAAGAGAAAGAGGAGGAGGGGGGGGGGTATAGGCTAGGAGGTTAGTTTTAACACCAGCATGAAAATACCAGCCTTTACTTCCAGTCCACAGAGCTTTCCAACGGGACCAATTCAAGTGCCACTTGGAATTAGTCCTCCTGAGGTTCGTATATAGGAGCGCAGTGGACAGGTTTGATCCCTTACACTACCCTGCCCCCACACACAAACACGCGCGCAAACTCCAAAAGTCACACAAAAACCAAACGCCTGACCCTGGTGCAAGATCATCACAACCCGTACTCTGCATCAAATACACCAACAGACACGGACACTCGCACCGTACTCGTGCACGCACATGCTTGCGCGAATTAAAGCACTCCTTTACTTAAAACGCTGCTGCGCAATAGTCCGCAAATGTTGGCTAATTGCGCGCTGGCAGTTGCGTTGTTAAAGCGCGTCAGGTGAGGTTATGTGGTGGACGTAAACAGGTAGCACTGACTATACATGCATGTTGAAGTACTCACTGTCCCTCCAAGCTTGAAGTCGTTGGTCAGCCGGGAGAATGTGCAACTCGGAGAGAGGAAAGGGAACGTTTTGAATTCCTGAATGATTTTGTAGAAAGGCGGCTTAGGATCATTATGTCAGCTTTACTGAGGGTGGATTAAGCGAGGTCTAGATTCTATGCCTTGTACACGGCTCTTTCACAATGTGAGCACTGTTCGTGTTAGACTGAATTCACACTATTTTAACACCCTATAAGCCCTGTCTAAATATGAAGCCGGTTTAGCCATAAACATGAAAATCACACCGCCGTGGTCACCACTGTAAGCCGAATCCTATGACTGAATGTGGACACTGATCATGTCCTTACCACTAGATCAAATAAATGAAATAGCTTTCATGTCCCCAAGAAGCTTTTATGTTGCAATTTGATTGTAATTCCAATTCTAGCCTAATAGTTTTAATTAGAGGGCCGGGCCATTAAAAAAAACGCTATAAACTGTTTAAAGGGCGATGCCAACGGCAAATTAGTTTTCACACTACAATACCGTGATCTTTGTTCAATCATCACAACGCTGCGCATCGATATTAATTTGTAACACTAAATTCTGTTGGGTGGAGAGAAGGCAACGGGCAGGGGGCCAGGGCTGTGCCCGGCGTCCCAGAGGCAGGGCCGGGGACAGCAGGAGGGGGAGCGGCATCACTGCAGTACACCCCCGGACAAGCACCCACCCATCATAAAGTGACTATAAGCAACGGCGTGGCCGAATAAAGTCGTGCGCTTTAGTCATCTCATAAAATTGCAAACATGCAGCGGATCCGAGCAGCAACCACAACAAAAAATCTTAAGGGTCTATATTACAGTTTGGTCTTTCAAAACACACACAAAATAAAGGAGTGAGAGAAAAGTAAGAAGGAAAGAAAAAGAGCATTTAAAGCGGTAACACATAGCTATGAAAAGGAAAATGTAACCTAGAAAACTAACGCCTTCCTGTCCGTCGCACAAAAAATGAATGGAGTGATGAAAAGATTCTACAAAGTATCTACTACAGGAAAAACTACACAAAAACAATGTGCAAATTGACTCGCTTCTATTCAAAACGTGTATTCCCGAGTTGCAGTCATTGGTTGTCCATTTGTCACCCATTTAAAGCTCGCTCTGCCTCCCTCCCTCCCATCCCGTCTCTGCTAAGCATCTCCAGTCTACATATCTTCTTTAGCTTTAACGAGCCTCGTTAAGATCGCAATAATATTCCACCCTCTAATTGCTCATTCCATTCAGCAGATAGGCGAGCATTGGCTTGTGCCTGATGCGCGCGGTGCGGTGGGAGGGTTGCTGTGGAGATCGGAGACTCTGATAACCCCCCGTGCGTGCTGCACAAGTGGTGAAAGCCTCGCGCTACGTACTGGCTAATGATTGGCACGCTTGACAGTGATTGGCAGGGCTGCCATGACAACGCTACAACGACACCAAGAAGACCAATAGAAAAGGGAAACAAAATGTTTCAATGCTACACTCAACGGCGGATTTAGGGGGGAGATATTATGAGGCTGGTGTCATTAGGCGATAGCCATTGAATCATTCAATCTTTTTTACTTGCCGTATTTTTCGGTTTTTCCTTTTTCTCGATAATTTTCTTTCTCTCTCAGGTCATTTCCATGGTTTTCAGATCCCCTTTAGAGCTTTATCCCTCCCATTTCTTCCTGCCAAACTTCGCTGATCGCCCTCTGCTCCTGGCGAACAGCGCTCCCACCACCAGGTCTCCAGAAGACTTGTCCATGTTTCAACTACCGACCCTCAACTTTTCCCCGGAGCAGGTGGCAAGCGTCTGTGAGACGCTGGAAGAGACCGGGGACATCGAACGGCTGGGCCGCTTTCTCTGGTCCCTGCCTGTGGCGCCGGGAGCGTGCGAGGCGATCAACAAGCATGAGTCCATCCTGCGCGCCCGGGCCGTGGTGGCGTTCCACACGGGGAATTTCAGAGACCTCTACCACATCCTCGAGAACCACAAGTTCACCAAGGACTCTCATGGCAAACTGCAGGCCATGTGGCTGGAAGCTCACTACCAGGAGGCCGAGAAGCTCCGCGGTCGTCCACTCGGTCCTGTCGATAAGTACCGGGTACGGAAGAAGTTTCCGCTGCCTCGGACCATCTGGGACGGCGAGCAGAAGACGCACTGTTTCAAAGAGCGGACACGGAGCCTGTTGAGGGAGTGGTACCTTCAGGACCCATATCCAAACCCCAGCAAGAAAAGGGAACTGGCTCAAGCCACTGGACTCACTCCTACACAGGTCGGAAACTGGTTTAAAAACCGGAGGCAAAGAGACAGAGCTGCGGCGGCCAAAAACAGGTTGGTCACTTTTCTGTTCACCGTCGACACAGCAGAGTGTAACAAAGTTTGTCTTTAACGCACACTCGAAAGAAAATGTGAGCTTTGTTTTAAACATTATAGTTACGAAGAGCGGCTGTCTAGGAAAAAGATAAGTCTGACTGTCAGGTGGAGGGACTACGCTGCGGCGACATTTTGTTGTCTAGTGAAATCGGGATAACCATCTAAAATACTTCGCTTGTAAGACATCCAGCGCCGTCCTAAACATATACAAACTTCATTATTATTACCAAGAATGGTTTATAAACATTTTCCCTTCTATTTTTTTTTGCACATTGATCATTTTAAGGCATTTTTGAAAAAATTAAATGCAGATTTTATTTTAGAATAAAACAATCAATTTATCTTAAAACTGAAGTTTGACATCTAAGTAACCCAGAATAATAATGCAAATAAAAAAATGCATTTGTTGTCAACCCTGAGAAGCAATAACTGAGCCGAGATCATCCTAAACAGAAACTCCTTGTTTGTATTATCCTCAAGAGGGAAAGTGTTCTAAGCACTTATGAAGACTTTTGAATTTTATATATTAAAACATCAGCCACACGGCGTCCCTTGTTTAAGACGTGCAGCTATTTCGATTGTAAAATTGAAAACAGCCCCATGAATTATTTCAATCAGCTGGCATAAACACAGCACTGAGTTTTAAAATATTCTGGCTAAAGTTAAATCGTTTTTATCTTCGCCTTTAAATACATTTTTGTATTGTCATGTTTAGCAAATTATTTACTTATTTATTTATTTATTTTTATTTTTTTTTTTGTTGCCAAAGCTGTGCATTGGCCATTGCAAGTTCCACAGCATTGGTGCATTTCATCTGTACTGCAAAGCATTAAGCGTTTTAAACGTCAATTGTTGCCTCAGCATTGTTGAACGCAACGATTATCTCAAAGGATAATAGATATTAATGATATTTGAGCATGCGTAGAGGACAACGTTTGAAGACATGGGCTGTATTCATAACATTAAGTGTGGTATCATTCCATTGAAATGCTATAATTGATTAGAAAATACTTTAGAGAGCACTAAGCCATATGAACAGTACTCTAATATTTTTGCTAAATGAATAGATATATTTCCAGGCTGACATTATCCCCCCCGTGATGGAGTTATTATCGTGAGTGGATTGGAGATAAACATTTAGGATGATTTGAGTAACCTGGATCTCGACGTCACTCATTCATACACTTCCACTTCCATCAGACTAAAACACATCTGTGCCGAAGGCTCCCGACAGTTTCTCATCGTATGAATACCTATATTTTATTTCAAACAAATAGTATAATTATTTTGTGGTTGTGGGGGTACAGGCTCGTGGGGACTGACATGAATAAACGTGTGCAAAATTAAGAAAAACGCTGAACAAACAGTAAATAGATCAAAAATAACAAAATAGAAATGCAAATGCAAAGTGTCTCCAAACTGCCCATATCAAAGACACCAAGTTGGATTTGAAGCTTTCCTGTACTGACAATTTGGATAATTTATATTCCAAAGTGTTGACTTGCAAGTTGATCTCCAAGGAGGGAAAAAACTAAATAAAAACAACAACAACAACAAAAAAATCCTATTACATTTCCCTCAACATTTGGTAGTCTAAATAGTGATGTGTTTTGTCCCTTGAAAGCTGGCTATTTGATAAAAGCACGCATGCATGGCTGGGGCCGGCAGGGGGAAAGAAAGGCGAGTTTGAACCCCTATTTTGCAGGAGGAGGAGGGGAAGGGGGACATTCTCAGGTCTAATTGCCATTTCTCTCATTTTTTTTCCCTCCCCTCCTCGTTTCTTTTCTTCTCCAGGCTCCAGCACCAAGCAATAGGACCGGCCGGTATGAGGTCCCTCTCAGAGGCCGGTCTCACCCCTCACAGCTCGGCAGAGTCGCCTTCGACCGCGGCGAGTCCCACCACCAGCGTTTCCAGTATGACAGAGCGAGTTGATACTGGGACGTCCATCCTGTCCGTCACATCCAGTGACTCGGAGTGCGATGTATGATACGGAGGGGGGAAAAACACAAAAACAAAAAGAGAAATATTTACAGGGAAAATGGACCTGAGAGGAAGAAAAAAGACTATGAAATATCGCGGATGAAAAAAGGACCGATTGATATAAATATTAAAATAAAAAAGAGATAAAAGCACGTCGTTTTTTTAATTAAAAAGCGCTTTCAAAGGACCCACGCCTCCCCCTCCTCTTCATTCCCCCCACACCACCACCACCACCACCACCACCACCATACTACTAGACTACTTGCATGATGTTTTTTTTTTATTTTTATTTTTTATTTTGTAATCAGGGAAATAATCCTGAATACAAGATTTTCCATCAGGAACATCGATCAGAGGGAATAAAAAAAACAGATCGTCTTGGTGTTTTCGTCGCACCTTTTCCCATCTCCGGTTCTAGTCCAAGTGATGATGATGATGATGATGACGGTGAAGCAGCCGCCAAGCAGACAAGATGCAATCCTGTTTTTACTTTGTGTTCATCAGACAATCATTTTAAGTCGTAAGCACCTTTTTTTAATACACTTCTGTCACTGCCTGTGGGGTACATGGTCAAAAAATGTCGAACGGAACCGTTTATGACTGTATCAGATTTTTATTTTTATTTTCAAAATTTTATATTGAATTATGTATATCTCAAATAATGCGATCATTCTCCCGGTCTGTAATATACGTGTAGAAATATGCCTGTACATAATTATTGCTCTCCCCCGTGTCATCCTCTTTTCTATCCCTTCCTCACTTTTCTTGACTTGGTGTTCCTACATAAAATATTTGTCAAAACTTAAAACTGAAGTGCTGTAGGCGTTTTTGTTGATTTTCGGGTGGTTGTTAATGGCAACCTGTGTTTTGGCAAAACAAAACACAGGCTTTATATATATATATATATATATATATATATATATATATATATATATATATATATATATATATATATATACACACACACTCC
>VUQK01013728.1:33827-44198 GCA_015106715.1 Bujurquina vittata | reverse complement strand
TGGTTTGCGTTTTTTTATGAGTTTTTGTTTTTTTTTTTTTTTTTTTAAGGGGGGGTGGGGGTTTGTTTATTCAGTGGAGAATTAAGCCATGTCAGAGTTACTTACATAGCTCACAATCACAAATTCAAATAAAGGAGAAAAAAAAACTTCAAAAATGGAAAAATGGAAAGATGAACAAATCGCGGAAAGAGCAACCGCTAGAGGAGAGATGTCCTCTTATGAACACAGACACAGATATCAAGTAGACAGAACTTTATAATTATCATTACTAAAAGAAAAAAAAAATGTAAGTAACTTAAAAAAAAAAAAAAGCCCGTAAATGAACTGTCTCTCAGCTAAAAACGGGGCGGCTTTTCTCATGAAAAGTTGACACTGTACAGAAACTCTATTCTCATTTTTTCCATATGAATGAACTACTTGCTCTACTTTCTTGCTCTGTTTATGCAGAGACCAGAGTCACCAGAGTCTAGTCTCAGGTGAAATAACTTAGCCTATTTTCTTTCACCATAGACAATCTAAATACTTTACACCGAACAAAGAAAAAAGTGTAATAATATTACTGCAGAATAATGATATACACATAAAAGAGAAGCACACAGCCAACAAAGGATACCTGTTTTTTCGCTTTTTTTTGTTTGTTTGTTTCATTACCGGGAAACATTTTCATAATGATGCCAAAAGAACTGACACGTCTCTTAATCTTTAGTGCCACAGTTTTTCTGGACAGATGTGGAGCTCCCTGTTAAATTCCTCTTGGGGTCACCTCATGCTCTAGCAATGAGGATTCCATCAAAACATGTTCATCAAGATGTTTTTACAGAAGAATTTTGAGAAATGTTCTATCATGTGTTTTTTTTTTTCCACTTTCTATGACACTGTCCCCCTGCTATCCTATTGAACACTGTGCTCCATGAGCTGCAGGTGTAATTGGCAATTAAACACTGGCATATACCACGGATTGTAATGTGCAGTGATTCATGAATATTTGATGGTAAAATGCATTATCGCAATTCACATTCACCATAAGCACCAGCTCTGACTCGGCCAGCTTCCCTGGCACTAATTTGTCCTTCGTTCGGTCGGTCTGCACCACACTCCTGTTTTTATATGAGCGCGAAGGGTCGAATGCATTGGCCTGTTTGAGGAAGGTTATGACATCATCCTCCTGCACAACACGTCTAATTAAAATGTGGTGAAAGCGTGCAGTCATGTTGTTTTTTCAGCCAGTTGCACTAGAAGACATTAGGCCAGACAGCAACATACTGAGCTTAGAAAATAAATTGACTCTGGTTTTTAGAAATGAGACATCCGAGACGTTTGGGTACTGTCTGCGATCTGTTTGCTGTGTTACTGTATCATTCTCTGTTCATGCTTGTGACAACAGATTGTGATGGATTCCTTAAATTACCTGTTGCAGTGGCAGATGGCACACTTTGTCATTAACAGCAATAGTGAGAATTCTTCCTGATGAAATATTCATCGCGCATCTTCATGACCAATAGCAATGTAATTCATTTCATCTCACACCCCGTGTGGGCTAAATGAGGACCAGAGGAGCACGTAAGACTGCTTATTGAATTTTTACATCATCACGTATTCAAGTGATGTATTAAAACATAATGAGGGCATCAACTGCTGTAGCTTTTTGAATATCACTTACTGCCCAGGGCTGGATTGGTTAGCACTGGTGCAGTCCTAAATCTTCAGGTGTGATTGGTTGACTGCCATTCTGGCTGCCGTTCTGTAAAGAAAGATCAAACTATGGACAAGTAGAAACAAACCAAAAGTCATTTTTCAGTCAAAACACTCCAGACACAAAGGTAGAAAGTGAGGAAGGCATTTTAGGGGTTGCCCTGAGGAAACAATAGATGTTGGTGTCTATAAATTACCTACTCTTTCCTTCCAGTTTACAAAAAAACCCTAAAGTACCCGCTGATCAAGTAATAACAATAAAACCACTGGCAGGTGAAGTGAATACCATTGATCACCCTGTTACCATTTAATGTTCTGCTCTGGATGTTACCTTGACATGTAGCACCGCCTAATCACTGCTGCAGACCAAGCTCAGCCCCCTGTGGCGTCAGCACATCCTCTGCTCAACATCGGACTGCAAAATCTGCTCAGGAATGGCTCAAGAACAAGACAAAGACATCAAGGCCTTGATCCAACCATTAAACTCCCCAGACGGTCGCAACAACCTCGACTGATGGAAGCCACACCCTGCAGGACCTGAAGGATCTGCTAGGGAGATCAGCACCTATTAGACACTTAGTTTTAATGTTGTGGCTGCATCCGCTGCTCAACACATTTTGATTTTGATAAGGTTTAGTATCTAAGAAGACAAAATCTTCTTAGATACTAAAGCTGAGAAAAACTTTAGAATTGAGTCATTATCTTAGCAATCCTCTGGCCAGCTCAGCAACACCAAAAAGCTTAAAAGACAACAGACAATAACTAAAGTGCATGATGGCAGATTTATTTCTATGGGTAAGAAAAAAAAACATTTGACCAAGTCAAGAACACACTCGAGGAGGTAGGTGTATCATTGTCAAGAGGCACCTTCAGGGATGAAAATACACAGGGTTTAGGTTTAGGTGCACAGCAGTGGTTACAATAATGAACAGATTAGACTTTGCAAGAAAACATCTGAAAGAGCCTGCACAGTTCCAGCCCCCCCCAAAAAATAAAACTCTTTGGTCAGATGAAACCAAGATTAGCATGCACCAGATGGTGAGGCAAACATGGTGGTGGCAATGTTATGGCATGGGCATGTATGGCTGCCAGTGGAATAAATGATGATGTGACTGCTGATAGAAGTAGCAGGATGAACTGTGAAGTGTACCGGGATGTACACCCTGCTCAAATTCAACTAAATGCTGCAAAACTGATCAGACAGCGCTTCACAGTGAAAATGGATTTTGAGTCCAAAGCATGCTACAAAAGCTACCCAAGAGTTTCTCAAGGCAAAGAAATGGGATATTCTTAAATGGCCGAGTCACCTGATCTCAACACAGAAGAGGAGCTTTTCAGTTATTAAATACAAAATTAAATGCAGAGAGACCAAGCAACTGGCTGTAGCAAGAGTAAAAGCCTGGCAGAGCATTTTATGGGAGGAAACACAGGATTTGAGAGGCAAAACTATCACATGTTTTTGTCCAAGAAATTATGGGCTTTACTGTAAATGTATTCTTTACAATCATGTCACAAAACTACATTGATTTTCTCTTAATAATGAATGCATGTATACTATAAATACAGCAAAAGTGGCATTAGTAAATAAAATTATGTATTAGATAATACATAATTTTATTTATTTGCAGTATGCAAACAATTTCCATCCATCCATTTTGTTCCAGACATCCAATTCAGGGTCACAGTTGGGCTGGAGCCGCTCCCCACTGCCATGGAGCGAGAGGCATGTTACAGCCAGGACAGGTCACCAGTCCTCTGCAGGGCTAATGCAGAGAGAGGGAGACACCCACTAAAACTCACATTCACATCTACTGTATGAGCATGTTAGAATAAACAGTTAACCTAGCTGCATGTCTCTGGACTGTGGGGAAAAGCCAGAGTAAATCTCCCCTGCAGTCACGGGGAGAACATAGACAGGCCCAGAGGGGCCGGTGGATTTGAACCGAGGACCGTCTTGTTATAAAGTGCCATTGCTATCCATGGCACCTACATTCCCCAAGCAATTTAAATTTTTTAACTGGTAAATAATGTAAATAATGTATTTATTAGATGTTTTTGGATATCTCTCACCCCCGGTGAATTATATTCTGATGCTGGCTGCCCGGATCTGTAAGTATTTGTCTGTTCTCTTCATTCAACATGTTATTTATATCAGTTTCAGTTTCACAGGAGGAAGAAATAAATATGCTGCCAGTTAAACTAAACCTTCAAGTTATACACCAGACAACACAGCTCTTATCATGGT
The DNA here is from genome assembly GCA_015106715.1 of Bujurquina vittata. NCBI lineage: Eukaryota > Metazoa > Chordata > Actinopteri > Cichliformes > Cichlidae > Bujurquina > Bujurquina vittata. The sequence continues at coordinate 40,261 of VUQK01013728.1, read as the reverse complement.
TTCTTGAGGACATAGTGCTGCTGCTATCTTGAGACTGCTATCCTTACCCTATCTATTTAATCCTACAATCAGTGGAACATGGCCACTGCCACCCCAGCAGATAAAAAAACAGCCTGACAGGTTGAAAACAAGTTCTAAAGGACCCTTCATGTTCAATAGCAAGGCCCCAGTGGAAGATGGCTGTCTTAAGAAACATCTGGAGAGGACATATATGAAAGGAAAAGCTCCGTCCTGATTTATTATTGTTTTTGTTTTATCTTTCATGTAGCTCATCAGTATGGATAATTGGATATTATACCCACAGAGGGTATGCCCACAGAATTTATTTCACATTTGATATGAGCAAAAATCTCCTGCTGAGCCCCCCAATAAATTGGTTTGCTCTACGTTTCATTTCCAGTACCAGCTAAGTTTAACCCCTGGACAGATACAGGAATTATCCAACAGGGATTAAAGGTTTCAGATCCTTTTACAGATGACAGAAGGCACATTTTCTCAGTTTTCTGGTAAAACCTTCAGTTTTCTTTGTACTTTAATATTGTAGCAATAAAACCAAAGCATTACTTTTTCATAAAAAAACCCTCTCTAGTTTCATTTTGAGCCCCTGCATAATATCTTCTTTCCACACAACAGCTTTAGATTATTCCATCTATAAACATTTTACTTGACTTGAGTGGCTGCACTTGAAGTCCGTTGTCTTCACGCGCTGCACCTAACAATGAAACATTAATGGCACTTAATAACTTTCACCGAGCGTGAACATTAAGTGCACATTCATCACTTACTGTGCACACAAATATATAGTTCTGTGGCTTTCACTAAACATAAATAAATAAATACATGAATCCTCCTGTAAGCTTGAGCTGGTCTTAGCCCAGAATAAAATGCCAGGATGCACATCACTGCGGGAAAAAGTTTAGCTCAGGCTTGCTAATCCTTCTTTTCACAGATAAATGTCATGGATAATGGAAATAACCAATGCATATGAACATAAACACCATCATCAGCGTGCGCAGTGAATTGTAACAATCATATTGTTTACTCATTTGTTTGCAGGTACTATGCACAGTCCCTGCTTGTGTGTTTAAAGTACATTAGTTGCAATTGTTGGTGCTGACATGCTGATATGTTTAGCTCTTTTTTCAGTCATGGAAGCCTTCTGGCAGGCCATTAACCACAGATAGGGGCATGGTGGTCATATGGCTCACTGTTCACTATACACCAGGGGGTGCCCATCAGTCAGAGTACGAGGCACAGTGGAATGACAGCTGCTTGATGGGTGATGACACTAAATATGCTGTCATTTGGCCAGAGACTGAAGCCAGTCTCAGTCAGCGGGCCTCGTTAAATGACAGTGGCTTTGCCTTTACATTTCCTGATGGAATAAGATGATTCTGAGTTTCACTCGAGCATTTTCTCAAGCAAAATCTCTCTGCTATCTTGTAAAGGGTGATTCAATTTTATCAGAAAGGAAATATTACTAGATGGAAAAAGAGAAAATGAGAAGCTGGTTGTTACCTGCAAGGCTTTTATTATATAGGATCCATAGGTGTTGTAAATATGAACAGCTGTACTCCATATGCGCTCCTGTAAGCAAGGTCAAGGATAATGGATCTCTTTGTGGTTTATTCTTTAGACTTTTTGTCCACTTTGTTTCCTCATACCTACGTTACCTTCTGTCCAAATCTGTGACCTTCAGGCTAAACTGTTAGCCCTTGGGGATCTTGTCTTGCACTAAAGTCAATTATGTTGCGGTAATGCATTATGTTGGGTAAAATTCCCCAGACAATCGGTCATTGTCTGCACAAGCTGGTTGCACTGGCTCGTCCTCCTCATCTCCCATTCCATTACAGTGCAGGCAAGGTGGGGATCATTGTAAGGGCCATCCCCATTTCTGACAAGGTCACCCTGCACTGTGAATGGGCAGTCCCACACATTTACAGCGGCATGACTCAGGTTCAGCCGTAGAAAGTTTTAATATTTGTAGAGGTACCTTTTTTACTGATGAGCAGCTCAGTAAGGGGTTCTCTTAAAGTTTCTGCTATGAATAAAGTGTGTAAAAAGTAATACTTCTTTTTTGTAGAGAGAGTTTGAAAATGACCTTTGCCTATTACACCATGTTAATGAATTCAGCAGTAGCTCCTGTCTGATGCACTTAATAATAATATCAGTTGTAGCCAGCAGAGTGGGGTAAAGACAGAGCAGAAAGGGAGCATTTACAAAGGAGCATTATGAGTCTGGTCACAACAGCGCTTTGAAAAGCAGGATCAATACCATTTCTGTGACCAATTTTACAGTTCTCTGGGTTGCTTGCCTCTGGAGTAATAAAGCTGTTTTCACCTCACATCCTTCAGTCTTAGCTGTACAGCCACTGGTGGCAAAATTAAGACAATATGTTTGATAATCCCTTGGGCATGGCAACACTTCCTCGTCTGCAGTTGATCAACTGGATCACAATGGCTTAAAGAAGATATTATTTGACTCACAAGTTCTTCTTTTGAATAATGCAGTGGCTGAGCCTTTTTTCTGTCAAGAAATGAATTCATACGCCTTACAACTGGAGCCACAAAATAATCTGAATCTTAAGGAGATTTTTTTTTACAGTATCTGTTTGGGTCAGGTACGGTACCAGACACAACCAGCTCTTGATTTTAATCTTGATGAATCATTGCAGTCTCAATGCAAGGCATTGGAACAGATGGTTGTTTGTACAGGGTCGGTTCGGTCCTCCACTATGCCCTCATGTCATGCGGTATGGAGTCAGCTGACAGCCAATCACCATCACACGAGAGGAGCCAAGATGATGCAGTTTGTCCTTGAAAAAGCTGAGAAGGTGAACCAGATGTGAGAATACTTATATTGTGATTCTGTTAAACTCATACTATGGCCTCCTTTAAAAGGTAAAGCTGCAGTCATTCATTTGCCCCTGTGTTTTTCTGTATACGTTTTCCATGCACATGCACATACACATTACAAAAATTGGATTATTAAGAAAAAGCTGATGTAAACAATGTGCATGTGTTTTTTAAAGCTGTCTTTCCAAATGTTTAATTAGGTTAAAAAATCCATTAAACATATTTGTAAGGCCCTAAGGAGAGACAGAAAGTGTTGAGAAATTTAAACAAAGCTGTCTTTGTTCAAGCTGAAAACTCTACAGGGGACCTTTCAGGCTGTTGCATCTTCATTTTCATGGAGCAAACCCTCTGGCTGGATTTCTTAATGACACAGCAGATGCTCTACGTCCAATCTGAAGGGTTGCTAGAACCCAGGGATTCAGTGATAACTGCCTCACCCTTGTCAGTATGCCAAATATAAAACAGACAACTGCGAGGGTGTCATTTAACTGAAGGGAATTTACAAAGATGCCTTTTCAGATTGTGAAGCAAAACATTTACCACTGTGCGCTGACATAATTGTCCCAAGGATCAGTTAAAGTTCCAGCTTTTTTTTTATGAGATTCCACCTATATGAGAGTCACAAGAAGAACAGGTGCATATTTAGGGTTGGTAAGATTGTGCTGACTTCAAACAAAAAAAAAAAGATTAGATTGGAAGTTTCTCACAAGATGGACTGAAAGCCATTTACTCTTTGTAAGTTGTATGTGATAATGCAGCATACACGTCAGCACTTTTGAATAAATAGAAAACAGAAAGCGGTAATTGAAATTTTTAGGGATGCAAGCACTTTGGGGAATTTCCTTCTTGAAAAGCATGCAAAGCCACAGGATGATGAGATGACGCAGTTTTTCCATCTTTGGCAGTTTTGCAACTTTTGCATGTTCCTCTTTTTTGTGTGTTTCTCAAGAAATGCTAACAGACTGGTACAAACCGGTGATGTGAGCTGGAGGCAGACTGTGGAATCTGTAGACTGTTCCTAATGTTTCACACAAAGTTGTTTTTGCTGCACTGTTGAAGTATAACTGGCCTTTGGTTTCCTGTGTAACGGTATCACAGTTTAGGGTGGACCTGTTTGCGTAAACACGCTATTTATATGAGCTCCTTCTCATAGGTAATACATTTCTATGTGGCCTGAGTGTGGTTTTTCCAAGATAAGCGTACAAAGTGAAAGCAAATACATCTCACCTGCAATGGAAAGAACAGCAGTGTTTTGTCAAATGGACCTCAGTTTCAGGCTAATACTACTCTGCAGAGAGGCAGGGAGAGAGAGAGCACAGCAAGCGTGTACAATATCTCTCAGTCAGCCAAGACATGGTGAGCACATGAGTTGAAGGTAACTGGACCTAGGTACACGAAGATATTTCACCCCTATATCAGGTATTTAACCCCAAGCGGGATGATCCATGTGACCCCCACCCCAATATCTCACATGATGACAGTGGTTCATTAACTCTCTGGGCCACTTCCAAGGTGACAGCCCTGCCAAGGGTTAAATACCTGGTACTCTTTAAGAACTTTAAGAACTGAAGAAACCTTTCGGATGAGAGGTGAAATGTTTCCATGAATGTAAAAAGAAGTCCGGTTGCCTTGGAGTAATGTTGAGCTCACTTATTCCAACAGTGTGCTGAATTGAAGCCAAGCTGCTTGAAAGGGACTGAATTCACAGGTAAATGTTTGCTGTCAGAAGAGCTTGACAAACACAAGGACAGTCATGAGCTCTTAATCCTTTTTTTTTTTTAAAAAAAGTATAAATCTATCAACAAAAAATATCAGCTTCATTTCAATCTCAAATACCCAGACTAAAAATTTTATCTTGTATCCTTCTGATACTGTCATGGCCCTCCTGTCCTCCTGTGTGTGTTCCTACCAGTTCTCGCTTTTCTCTCTCTCTCTCTCCTGTTTGTTGGTGTCTCCTGTCTGGTGGTTCAGGGGCAGGACCCAGTTTGGGTCTCTGCCCTCTGATCACACACTCACCTGGAAGTCATGAGACACACCTGCTCAAAGGTCACTATTTAAGCTGGTGTGCTGCAATTAGTCTTTGCTGGATTGTTGACTGGATAACAATTAGTGTTACTGGCTTCCATGCTATATCTGCCATTTTTTTGTGTCACTTACCCAACTACATTTTTTGTGCCCAGGTTTGAAGTTAAGGAGAGACGTTTTGGATGTTTTTGTCTGTTCGGGGGCAAATATTGCTGTGCCACTGGAAGAAAGTGGAATATTCTGCTTGCTTTGAGCTCTGTAACATTGCAAACCCAAAACATACTGAGCATTAGCATGGGGGGCACAGCTACCAACATAAGTTAAAGGGAAAGCTTAAAAAAAAAAGCAGTAGTGTAACTAATAGCAGTAATGTTAGCTCCAGTTGGCTGTGACTGTGATGTATGGCTTGGAGATGGTGGCACTGACAAAAAGGCACGGAGCAAAGCTCGAGGTGGCGGAGTTGAAGATGCTAAGATTTTTGTTGGGAGTGACCTGGAGGGACAGGATTAGAAATGAATACACCATACATCAGAGGGACAGCTCAGAGAGGCAGATGTTTTGGGCATGTGCAGAGGAGGGATGGTGGATATATTGGACAAAGGATGCTGAAGATGGAGCTGCCAGCCAGGGGAAAAAGTCGAATCCCACAGAGAAGGTCAATGGGTGTAGCAAAGGAGGACATGCACGTGGTTGGTGTGACAGAGGAGGATTCGTGGGACGGGGTGAGATGGAGGCAGATGACCCGCAATGGCGACCCCTGAAGGGAGCAGCTGGAAGAAGAAGCAGTTGGTCATGACTGGATTTGCTGTAGAGACCGTTTTCACAGCTGGCTTTTGACTTGGAAGGGAAAGCACAGATGGAAGTAAAAACCTAAATGATGGCTCAGTTCCATCACACACAACACAGGGCCTGTGCTAGGTGTATTTAGTATTGCATCTAAACACATCTGTGGAGCAGTCCACGTGGTTTTAATTATTTAGGCTGATTGTCATGTATGATGCTTAACTATAAAAGTGATCTTGTTTCCATGTGTTTGTGTTGAATTTGAAATCACTGCACTGTTTTAAATAAAGCCCACATAAGCCAGCATACATGCCATTATAAATGCATCCAAAACATTAAGGTAATTGTTTTTGATCAATCAGCAGTGATAGTGGTATGAGCTAATTAGCATGTAGGTAATTTTGGTGTGCGCACCATGTGTCTTTGGGATTTTTTTGGGCAGATCACAGCTTTCTCTTACATCCTTAATTCTTTCGAAAAATCATCAGTTTGGAGCAGTGGAGCACGTCTCTAGTAAAGCTGCACCTTTAACCGGTGAACATCCTGGCTGATTTAAAACTGCTGCCTAATTCAGCTAGAGGAGAAGCACCATCTATGAGAAAGGAAAGCCACACTTTACACATCAAACGCTATCTTGGGTTGATATAAACTTAAACCACTTCTGCCTCGCCACATTAAATCGGACGTCTGTGTTAAACAACTCACAAAAACAAAGACAGCCCCAGGATATGTTCAATTAAAAGGCTTTTAATTGAACATATCCTGGGGCTG
>VUQK01013728.1:19415-33807 GCA_015106715.1 Bujurquina vittata | reverse complement strand
TTAAATCGGACGTCTTTGTTAAACAACTCACAAAAACAAAGACAGCCCCAGGATATGTTCAATTAAAAGGCTTTTAAGTTTCCATCTTTGAGTTATTGCCATTGAATGATCGTCTTCTCAGAAATGAGTCATAAATCATTAAATTGCCTTTCACATTGCAAGGATCCCTCTGGCTCTTTGTACCGGAGTTTGCTTAGCTGTTTGGCCAGACAAGGACATTCCCCATATTTAATTTTGTCTCTTATCATAGTCAGTAATCACGTCCTCTTAAAGCAGATCGCCCCAAAGACAAAAGTGCAAAAACTATCTTTGAAGGACACAGACTTAATAACGTTCCCTGTCAGCTGTGAAATATACTATTAAGGCTGTGAAAATTAATATACAGGAGTGTGTGTGTGTGAAAAGGCTGATAGAAATAATAATCTTCTTATTATGGCATAATCAACATCCTCTTGTTTTCTCAATAGTAAATAACACCTGTTTGCCTATTTTCCCTCACCTAATTGCACCAGTTAATTGCTTATTTGTGTAAAGATTGTGGTCTTTTGGTTGCAAGACTTTAGCTACATCTCCAAAATTGTTAGTCTTTGTTTATTTTTCCCCTCCGATTCTTTGACTGATGTTAACAGAAGCACCTGTGACTCCTCCGTCCTCGGGCATGTTTTTGATGGTTTCTCTCAGAATATGTCTGAAGGTGAGAGAGCCTAAACGCGAGAGAGGAAGAAAGCAATGTCATTAATTTGGTTTGGGGTAACAAATGACCTTTCAAATTAAGACTTTCTGCTAATTTTCTTAAACTAGCTGTTTAATTGCATGCCTTTTTTTTATCCTGTAAAGCAGTCTTTGTCTCTGTTTCAACATCGCTCGTCTTTGGCAAAGAGATTTAATTGGAAAATCAAATGGAGCATTGTTTGGCTTCTCCACAAAGGCCTTATTGTGTTACAAACTGATTAACCTCTATTTTCTGTTTAAGCAGGGCTCATTCTCTTTCAGCTGTTTTCAATCTCTCCCCACCCTCTTCTGCACTCCGCTGCCCTTCAAGCAAGACCAATTCATATTTTCCATCATCTGGAAACACAAACTGCTAATAGCTAATTTAGCACATTTCTTTTTAATCATGCAGAGTTCAGATTGAAAAACTCTGCTAATTTACTGAAATTGGAAAACAACTACCTTTCTTCATCTTTGTATAAAAGATATGTTAACTAGAAATTAACATCTCATGTTGTTTTTTTTATTGAGTAGAAATAATTTTAAAAAAAAGACAGACCCAATTTTCCAGCTGTTTTCTCCTGCTACTGTTTGTAGCTTCACATTTAGTGTACATGACACTAGACTTCCAAAATTTAAAAAAAATCCAGAGGCAAACAGCTTATTAAGGAATTAAAGAGACCTAGGGTGAGGTCAAATAGTGAGTTTTACTTTGGAAGGTTTCTAACTGAGTAAAGTGACCAGGAAGTATGTGTGCGGCAGTCACAATGAAGGCTGGTAATTGTCTCTAAATACTACATAAAGGTGTTACTTCCTTTTTTACTTCCTTTAGCAGAGGATACACTGAACCACCCTTCATGAAAGGAGAGAAGATGGTGCTGTCCCCGAATTCATAGCAACGCACCATCTGACTGCTCAGCAAAGCGATCAACATTTCATTGCCATAGGTTGTTAAAATGTATTTAGAATTTAAGCTACAGGTGAGCTAAGAATGTTACACTGCTGTAATAAATTGTGATTAAATTTGCTTATCTTTTCCTTGTGCGGTGAATATAGATTTATATCCTCTTTAAATTCAGGTTCTGAGCAGGTGATCAGAGTGCATTTATAGCTTGCAATATTTCAGTTTGCGTTATATATATGCTGTTTTATTGCCACCATTTAGGATTATAACTAAATTAACTTTTACTCCAGGTCAGCTGGGATAGGCTTCTGGCTTCTGGCTGCATGAAACAACACACTAGGGTGGAGTAAGATTCATATTTTGTGATCCATTTTCTGGAAATTGTAGTGTAAATACTGCAGGCCATCACATTGTTAAGGACTCTAGCATAAGAGCAGTCAGATTTTCTCTTGAGTTTTCCTGCACACCTTTCCTTGACCTCATAATGTTTTCCATTGAGCCTGTGCCTGTGATAATGCTGGTATAAACATTTAAAATCACATTATCATTGCAATAGCAGTGCCATGTGTTTACAAGCCCAGGCATGTCTGAGAGCATCAAAGGTTACAAAGGTTAAGTTACTCTGGTTCTTGTTAAAGTGTTAAACAGCCATGTTATACTTTTACTTGAAATTTACAGGGGAAAAACAGCCTGGGGTTCTTTTGTGCCTACATCTGACTTACGCTGTGTCACTGGATGTATTGCTGCATCACTGCTATTGCACTCTAGTGCTGTTGCTGCTGCTGGCACCTTCTTTCAATAGATTCACATTTCAAATTAGGAAATGTGTCATCAATGACAGTAGCTCATTGGAAAAGAAGGAAAATGGCCTTCATTTATTTACACTTCTAAATTCTGCAGCCTGCAAGCTGCAAGCATCAATAAAATGTTATGGTTTTTTTTTTCTAGATTATCAATTCAGTTTTTTTTATGTAGCACCAATTTGCAACAAAAAGTCACCTCAAAGTGATTTCTATTGCAAAGTAAAGACCCTAAAATAATTACAGAGAAGCATTTAGAAATATTTTTATTGAAAATTGTCTTTAAATATTGTGATATTTTTATTTAAGGCTTTAATGCACACCCCTATTTTCCACTGAGGTTAAGGAAACGAGACTAGGAAAGGGAGGTAGAACATAATTTTTTGGACTATTTGAGCCTATCCTGGAAAGATGTGCATTCCAGCTATCACAGTGAATTACAGCAGCACCGTGGAGTATAAAATGTGGATGCAGCCAACACGTTTTTTAGCTGAGTGACTTTCATTGTTGAGATGGAAGTTGCTATCATGACATCACCCATTTCTGAAGTCCCATTTTGAAGCCTCAAGATTGCCGTTTTTGCTGTCGCCATCTTGGTTGCAAAAAACCCGATGATGGTGACGATGAGAGGGAGGTCTGACTGTAACTGGCTAATGACTTGTGATTGACAAGTTGTTAAGCCAATGAGCATAAGCTTTCAGACCACAGATATGCCTCCTTTTTGAAACATAGTATAAAAAGATTTACAAACGGACTTAAATTTTCAGTCAATATGACCCACAATTAGTGACCATAAACTTTAATCAACATTTAATATTAATCACTGGCTCTCTTCCACATCATGTCTTTTGTCCTGTCTCCCTCCCCTCACCCCAACCCTGAGCCTCGTTTCTTATGATAAAAAGGGAATTTTTTTCTTCCCACTGTTGCCAAGTGCTTGCTCATATAGGGGTCATTTGATTGTTCGGATTTCTCTGTATTATTTTAGGATCTTTACCTTACAATATAAAACGCCTTGAGGCCAGTGTTATGATTTAGCACTATATAAATAAAATTGAATTGAACTGATGAATAAACTCAGTAGGAGAGTTTATAGAGGTTCAGTCAGAAAGTCTTTTTTCCCCATTTTGACTGTGCTCCAACCTTATTAACTACATTTTAACATATCCAGTCCTGTTATAACACTGTCATTATTTATCTCAACCCAAATCTGATCACAGCAAACCTGATTTTGTGCCTAAACTGAATCAAGCAGAAATGAAAAATACTAGTGGTACATTTCCCTCCTCCAGTATTACAGTGTTGACAAATTACCTACACAATTTTCAGATGAAAGGACTGGCAGGGAACCGATATGAGAGTATTGATCATGTGGATCTACAGAAAAGAGGCAACTAAACGCACTGTATTCCCCCAGAAAGTCAAATTACTGCTTTGATAGTGTGTCGAAAGCTTCACAGAAAGAATCACCCACCATAAGAGTAACTTTGAAGCATAATATTTTAGCAAACATACCACTGAATTTTATGAACTGTTTGACTTTGACTTTACTTGAAAAGCAGGCCTGATAAAACTTTCTCAAATATGGTTTCTAAAATCAGAAGATGGGATGATAGCAAACTGTCTTTTAGGTGAGACAAGATCACGTAAAAGTCAAAGGATACCTAACCAGATGTGAGGAAACTCTAAGATACGAGACAGCGAGAAAACAAAATTTGTGACCTCTTTGATCAGTTTTGTGGCGACATTGTCTGAAGGTAAGAAAGACAAATTCTTGTGAGAGGTAATTTTATAAGGGAAAATGCATCTGTATCAGCCTGTGGGACACAGGTATTAAAGATAGCTTCTGTGCAGACAGGATTTAGTGATCCTGAGCCTCATCAATTTTCTTTGTTTGAAATGAAAGGAATTTGTCTCGGACCTCGTAGCCAGAAATAGATGGACTCAGAGCTCCTCTGAGATGTTATTCTGAAAAAATATTGCACGGTCTGGGGTGTCTCTCCTCAATAAAACAGCCACAAAACTGCTGTGTACATTCCCCACACACATCAGCTCCTGCACTCAGTCCAGCCGCTCAGCAGGACTGACCCAAAAACTAGCATGTCGACCTACATTCATAGATCCATCTTGAAGGGACTCAATTGTGTATTTGGAGAATTAGGTCACAAAATACTTCTGTCTATGCTAAAACATCAGAGGAAGATCCGTCAGAGCCGAATAAGGAGTTACATAATTTTCACTTTGAAGTAAAAGTAAAAAGCTGCATCATATTAAGCTGTATTAAGGCTTCAGCTGTGATTAAAACTGCAAGTAAGCTGTTGGGGGTAATTGCAAAAATGATTCGTAAGACAAACATATGCAAAGTGAAAAACAATCGATAAGAAAAAGATGAAAGTTTTGTTGCACTTGTACAACAAAAAGCCTCTGGCTGTTGTCTTACAAAACGACAGCATCAGGGATCAAAGTATTTAAGTATTTATTTATCTGATAATCTGTTGACTTGAATATTTGAAAGGTAATGTTGCTTAATGATGGGGGAAAAAACGCAAGAGGAGGTTAACACATCAATAATCTGCATGGTTATTTCCCATGTGTGATGTCCTCTGAGCAAGAATCCTATTGGACTGATTCCTGTATTCCATGTACTTAAGTCACCCTCTAATAGACACCCAATTTCATGGAAATTAAAAGGATTGCCTCCTTTTGAAATGTAAATTGGGTATGCAGATTTGGGATGAATCAAAATCTGCCTCCCTAGTTGACACAGAGTGAAATAAGCTTTTCATGACCCATTACGTCTGTGCCAGTTGCCGCCTCCAGGCTCATTAAGGATCGGACACATCTCCAGGACAATTTTATCGGAGAGGAAGCAGCATCATAATCATTGCTTACCAAAACAACTCGCAGGCTTCAAATGTTATTTTTTTGTCACAGTTGACAATTACTGTCTAGAAAAGGATAATTTTCACACATCTCTGTTTTGAATATCAATATAAACTCACTATTTTACCTTAATAAGACAGAGGGATCTTGGGAGATAACGCCTGACAGTGATCATGAGCCTGTCAAGCCTGCAAACACAGTGGAACATGTCTGTGACATACACAACTCGCTGCCCATAAAATGCAGTGTGATGTCAGGGATCCTTAAACGCGCCGAAGATTCTTATGAAAAAGAACTTTTACTTATTTGATGCTTGATTTCCTGTCTCCGTGAGTCATGTTTCCCATTTAAGCACATAATTATGAAATGTAGCGCAAAAACATTTCTGTAACTACTTCATGTGCTGAAAGGAGCAGATTCAAAGGACGAAATCCTCATTGGGTGATATGCACAGTATAGTTGCAGAGTTTCTATTACTGTTAAAGGAGAAAAATGCTTCTTTTAAAGTTGAAATTGTCCCTGTATGTACTTTGGGGAATTTAAATTAGATGAACGTTTCCTAGCACAACTTTATAAGATACAGTACAGCCCCCAACAGAAACTGTTACTGCCATCTGTGCAAAACTTGATATTCTGCTCATGTCTGTCTGCTATCTTGCAGCGAGTGGACAGTCGGCTGACAGCAAAGTGATTTCCAAACTAGACATTTCCATGCACTCGTCTGCATGAAGTTTTTAAAGCTCTACAGCTGTCTCACTCAGCTTGACTGGAACAGTGAAGCTCTGAATGTATCCTCATTATGTTTTTGTGAAATACACAAACAAACATCCGTTTCATGAATTAATCATGCTAGCATTACGGGAGGCTCGGCTTCTTCCTCTAAAAAGCTGCAGCAAGAATTGGACAATGTGTAAAACTGATCATCAGACTTATTGACCTTGGCTTTGCAGACCTCTGGGACTGATGGTTGGATTATAACTAAGAGACGTTATGTAGGAATCAATTTGCTCAAACAATAAATTAAATAGACTTGCTTTTAAAGTCAAAACAGGAGTTGGGATGTCAAAAAAAGCACTCTGTACTCCAGGTATTCTGAAAATAGGTCGGGTAAAACCTCTTTCTTTACTAATGAAGTCCCTGTGCACGGAGCCTCACACCTGCAGTTTCAATTACCACAGCGAAACAGGAAAGGAAATCCCGACAGTGCTGCTGCAGCCAGCAGACACTCAGGTGAAGCAGATGCAGCAGTGTGATGTTGTTACTCCTCATTGTGAACAGGGCTGATATCTTTCAGCTTTGAATGAGCTCTTTGGTTGATCACATTTATATGCAGATCATTTTAGGAAGTTTGTGTTTGACAATGCTTGAAGGGACAATGCTTTCTTCTTTTTTTGTTGTTGTTTTTGTTTGCTTTGTTCATTTATGCATGGATGGGTTTCTGTGTTCATTTCCATGCCAATAGTTTATTTGTGTTTTTGCACTGAAATATGTTTGAAAACGTCAGACGCAGTTTGGATCGTAATGTTGCTGTGATACAATTTGTTTTTCATATTCATTGTAAGTCGTCCTCTGCTGTGGTACTTTGGTTTAATTACTGAATAAGCTGGGTTTTTTCTTTTTATTATTTTTATCTATCATGTTTGGTGCCAAGTGTTAATGCTACAGGATGTTTTTCACCTTTGTTTATTTAATTACATGGTCGTAGGAAAAAGGATCAAAGTGGTTTCAGAGCGTCATCTCTTGGCAACGTCGAGATGTCAACAGCACTGCTTCAGTGGCTAGGCAGTTCTTGTTAGGATATAGATTTACTGATTTGATTTAGGTACAGTATAGCTGCAGATTTTCCTGCACAGGTAATAAGCTCTTCTCTGAGATGCAGTTTGTTCAACAAATTCAATATTATTGAGTTGAGTGTTTATTCAGCTCCTCCCAGACCTTTCATCTGCTTATTGTCGCTGCTCTCCTGTGGGTCTGTTATCTCAGGATCATGCCTCTGGAGAAGACTGTTGTTGATAGGACACCGTCCATGGGTACCCGAGGGGAGGGATCAGAGGCTTTGCCAGAACTCGTGGTCAGCAAAGATTATCTGGTTGTGTTTGAGCTTTACAGACTTTACACACACTGTTGTGTCCTATCAAAGGAAGCAAAACCATGTTTGACTGGAGCTGAGATTTATTTCAAAGAGGAGACTTCAGTGTTTGGATGTGCACAAATGAGCTGAAGTGACTGAAGGTTAACTCCTTTTTGATATACTTTGCTACAAAGATTGCCACTTCAGTACTTTTACATCACATTTTCAATGCTTTAATGTGCACATCAATACATACCCGGTCACTCGAGACTGTTCTTGTTACTGCAGGCTCCAGGAACGAGACATCAATCATATATATGGAGTTAGTTGAATTGTATAATCATTAAAGATGCATTAAGGTTTCACTATCAGAGGACTTTGAGCCTTGTTTGGTCCAGCAGGTGATAATAACATGTTCTTGTATTTCAAGGGGAACTGCACTGGAGAAATAGATTATGATGTGCCGGAGACTCACTGGGCTGAGGCAGAAACCATGAAACCATAATGTGGGTTTGAGCATTGCCAGTTTTTCAAGTCTCTTTCCAATTTTACTGAATAAATTCTGGCAAAAGCAAGCAAGGAAACAAACAAGACATTCAGGAAAGTTACAAAGAATTAGTTGCTGTTCTCACTCAATGTACACTGTTCAAACAAAACAAAATGAATGCACACACACACACACACACACACACACACACGCACACACACACACACACACACACACACACACACATATACATAAATAGATTGATGAAATTAACCACAGGTGCACTAGAAAGGCAACTATTGTCTTACAGGTGGAGGCCACTAACATTTCCCCCCTCCTCATCTTATCTGACTGTTTTTAAAGTAGTTTTGCATTTGGTTGGGGTCAATGTGGCACGAGGTGATACCTGGACCCTACAGACGTTGCACAAGTTGTCCAACTTCTCCAGGTGACACATCAATACGTGCCATTGCCAGAAGGTTTGCTGTGTTTCCCAGTACAGTCTCAAGACCATGGAGGAGACTCTAGGAGAGCTGGACAGGGCTGTAGACGGCCCTTAACCCATCAGCAGGACCAGTATCTGCTACTTTGTGCTAGGAGGAAAGGGATGAGCAAGGCCAGAGCTACAAAATGACCTCCAGCAGACCACTGGTGTGAATGACTCTGAGCAAACAATCAGAAAAAGACTTCATGAGGGTGTCCTGAGGGTCTGACATCCTCTAATGGACCCTGTACTAATTGCCCAGCACTGTGGAGCCTGGTGGGCATTTGCCACAGAATATAAGAATTGGCAGGCCCACCACTGGCACCCTGTACCTTTCATAGATGAGAGCAGGTTCACCCTGAACACTTGTGGAAAGGCCATAGAGAACATTATGCTGCCTATCATCATCAACAGATAGGCAGGAGCACCCTGACTGCCAATTCAATTCAATTCAATTCAATTCAATTCAATTCAATTCAATTCAATTCAATTCAATTCAATTCAATTCTGCACTTTGTATTTTGGGTAAAGACCCTACAATAATACAGAGAAATCCCAATAGTCAAAATGACCCCCGATGAGCAAGCATTTGGCACCAGTGGGAAGGAAAAACTCCCTTTTAACAGGAAGAAACCTCCGGCAGAGAGTGGGCAGTTCCTGAAGGAATTGATACCACTGACTGGTCCCCACACCCGCCTGACCTAAATCCAATAGAACATCTCTGGGACATTATGTTTCAGTCTATTTGATGCCACCAGGTTGCACTTCAGGGTGTCAAGGAGCTCAGTGATGCCTTGGTTCAGATCTGTGAGGCAATCACCCAGGACACCATCCATTGTCTCATTAGGAGCATGCTCTGTTGTTGTCAGGCATGCATACAAGTACGTGGGGGGCCATACAAACTACTGAATATCATGCCGCATCATTTTTTTCACTTTGATTTTCAGGGTGTCTTTGAATTCAGCCATCTGTAAGTTTATAATCTCCATCAAACAATGTGGCATCCTTTCATTCCTAACACATTACCCAGTCCATATCAGTGCAGATATCCAGCATGGTTCTTTTCCCCCACTGAGCTGTGATGTGTTTTCAGTGGTCCTTTAATTTGTTTGAGCAGTGTACTGCCTTTGGAAAACAGCTGCAGATCTCTGTACCATCCACCTTCCACCTTCTTGCCATGCTCTGCCAAAGCAGCTTCTTTTCGTTTCTAATCAGACTCGATCTCATTGCCCCGTCATTGAATTAAGTGGCAATTTCAGGCCATGAGAATGCTATGTGGGTGAGAAACCTCTCTTAATCCAAGCATGCAATTCAATGAATAACAATGGTGAAACTTCATTCTGGATAAGTCATTACACCTGTCTCTCTGTCTCTAATTTTCTCTTTATTTACCTTTTTGTTTTTCATACCTTTTCTGCAGCATTTGCTCTCGTACATTTTCTTCACTTATCTTCAAGTCTATCATGCGTTTAACTTAAATGTAAATCACTAAAGAGTCACTTAGCTGTCCACACCTCGGGTAGCATGATTTTTTTATTGTCCAACTTGCAGGTGATTATATTCTCCCCATACTGCCCTGCCAATTAAGACACAGCATTGCTCTGCTGAAGTCGGAAGATTTATGTGCAGACAGAAGCTGTCTGATTTAGATATATTGGGGCTATTAAACCACTTCTCATGAATACGGCCTGTCACTGCAACTGTCTTAATAATCTCTCCTATGCACATGAACCAAGACATCACACAGAGAGATTAAGTTCCCCAGAGTACGGCTGCTCTTTTAATCTTTTAGATTGTATGTTGCAATTACGTGAAATGCATGCGCGCAGCAGGATTCTTTCTGTTGTGTTTTTGCATCGGGACACTTGACTGAGGTCAGTTTTTTCATTTCTGTGAGTGATATGAAACAAAGACATGAAAGGTTCAAAAGAGTGCTCCTCTATTAAAAATAACAAAAACAACAAGAAGGACACTTGGACAGCGCATCGTGCACCAAGGACGATGCCATAACCCGTGATCCACATGAGCAATAAAATTCCACATGTTCTTCCAGCTTCTCGGAATGGAAGCTTTTACACAGTCAGGGTAGCAAGCAAACAGAGCAGTAAAATAAATAAATAAAACTGCAATGAAAATATACCATGAGCTTGCAAATGTAATAAAGAGGGAATACGGAGTGTGATGCAGTTAATTTTGAGGCTCACAAGAACTATCTTTCCTCCTTTACACTTGTGAAATTATAAGACCAGTGAGTGCAGAACATTGTCCAATACTACAGAGAGGACCGATGTCTTTTAACAACAAAACAAGTGAAACTTTTCTCTGAATAAATGAATCCACAAAGATTTCACAACAGTTTTGGAAGCGATAATGACTAAACAGTGACTGAATATGAGGATTTGCGAGAAAGCAAGAATAAAATATAAAAAGCAAAATAAAACCAGTCATTTTTTTAACTCCCTCCAGAACTACAGCTCTGCTCTGCCCACTAATTGAGTCCAAACTTGTCTTTCAGAATGTCTATTTTCCACCATAACAGTGCGGGTTCCCTCTAAACACAAGGGGGTCACTCCCTCTCCTTGCAGTCCATCTGTCTTTCGTGTAAGTATTGTAGGGCTGATTTGCTGCCAGCACAGCCTCTATTTCTATGGAATATGCTGGGCTATGTCAAACGCAAGGCTTGCCACTCAGCAGCCATCTTGGTAATGCCTCTGAGCATTTGTTTGGACAGTTATACTGAAGCCTGTATGTAAATAAATGGGGAGAAAAATGTAACTTTTATTTCAGTGGTCACTGTGATATAAATTATCAGCAAAATACAATTGAACTAAACTTAACTAAAATGTTAAAAACAAATTCAAAGACTTTGAGGACATACTTTAATAACCTTTATGTCATTCAAGGAGTAACTTTCAGAGTCTTTGAGGTGGCTGTGCTGGTAACCTTGGTACCTCTTTGCAAAGAGTCTAGCATCAGCAAATAGATTGAAACACTTTTCTCACAAATGCTGCTTTTCACTTTGATTTAAATTGTTTTGTGAGTGCATTTTGGGGACCTACTTCAAACTCTGAATGACCGTGTTCAGCAGCCTGGCATCTCATCAGCTATCTTTTGTTTTAGGATAAATCATTGGCCACCATGGGACTCTACATGGAAATACCATTCTCAGCAGCAGCATTAATTAAAGTTTGTGCAGCTGTGATCAAACAGCATACTTCAGCTACCAGTTATACAGTTAGAAAGAATGAATGTAAGAAGACATAACTAATACTAGCATTAGTACCTGGTAGCGGCTCCACTCTCTTTCACGTCTAAGATTTAATTTAGCACATAGCAGGTCCTAAATTAGGTCAAACAACACATATGACACATTGCGCTATCATTTTTTTATTTAACAAAAATTAGGCCAAAATGTATGAACAGTGTGTGGAAAAACTAAGCACCCTTTAATGCTTCTTTAGGAATGAAAAGGGTTAGTAGCAGCCAGCTGCTGCTAATCAAATGCACTTGACTAATTGATCATTATGAGCCCCTCTATAAAAGCACATCAGAAGTTTAGATTTTGCTACTCTGGAGCATTCAGGTGTGTTTTAACTCAATACCAGGGAGGAAAGGCATTTTATAAACAATCCTAGAGAAGCAATTGTTGATCATCAGTCTGCAAAGGGTCATAAGGCCATTTCCAAACTTAGAAAGGTCTGAGAAAGATTATTCACTGGTGGAAAACATTGAAGACAGCTGCCAATCTTCCCAGCAGTGGACGTCCCAGCAAATTCACCCCAAGGTCAGACTGTGCAATGCTCAGAGAAACTGCAAAAAACCCAGGAGCTACATCCAGATTCTGCAGGCCTCAGTTAGCAATTCACTATAAAACGTCATGACAGTACAATTAGAAAAAGACTGAACAAGTTTGGCTTGTTTGAAATGGTTGCAGGAAGGAACCTTCTTCTCTCTAGAAAGCACGTGACAGCACAGCTCAGGTTTGCAAAGTTTCAGAACAAACCATGAAACTTCTGGCGCAATGTCCTTTGGACAGATGAGTCAAAGTGATGTTTGGCCTCAATGAACCTTCTTATTCAAATGACTGCAGCTGTATAATCTAATACATGTACAGTTACCAGGACACATAAACACAGAAATATTTTACAAATGAAACCTTTTTTCATGCCTTTTTCTATTTATATCAAGAACTGACACCACTCGATATGAATAGTTATTCATAGATATTCTTTATTGCATACCCACATTTTCTCTTTCCATAACCATGGATTACCTTGATCTTGACATCCTTTAGTTAATTAATAAGCAGAGAGGAGCCAACATGGATGAAAATGACTGTAATTAGTTGCATTTATTTAATGTTTGTTCTATGTGCGTTTTTTTAGATAATGCTTTCTGATACAGACACAAAGAATATCTCAGTGGAAACCATATAATCCATTTAAATGCAGCAGCTATGCAGAAAAATAGCCAGCATTTTTGTTGGTGTGCAGCTAATTTCATTTTACCTGAGGTCAATCCCATCCAGCATAAACTAAATTACTTTCCCCAACACAGCATTTCTAATTCTGATGACAAAGAAGTTTCTTATTTTTCTAGCTTCAGTGCTTTATCTAAAAGTATTCCTCACCTAAAGAAAAATGACAAATTATTCATAAAACACATTAAATATGCCAAAAATAAAAAAGAGCCTTCTTCTTTATCCAGCGGGGGCCTTTAATCCAGATTGAAACCTGATGTATAAAAAGCACCCGCTGTGCTGTTACCCACAAACACACACACACTGTGGATTCTCCTCCTGTATGAAGGACCATCCTTGAAGCTTTGCTTAGAAAACTAAAAGCAGGATGACACAGTCGGGACAACACTCCTGTCACCGTACAGGAAATCTTTCTCTGTCACCTGTTTGACTGAACAGTAAACACTGCAGAACAGCATATCTAATAAATAACCCACCACCCGTGATTTCCCTTTATTTACTCCGCTTTGATGTGACGCAGAATCGCAGGGATCAAACTTTCAAGCTGTTGCCCGTAGATAACAGGCGTTAGGTTGAGGGGTGTGCTGTGCATTTGTGTGATCTTTTGCAGCTGTATATCATAAACTGTGTGTAAACAAAGCTTCTCAACCAGTGACAAAGCACTTGTGCATAACAAGTCTCCGGTGATGCATAACCTGACATAATGCACAGGTTTTCTGTAAATGTTAGTAAAATGATTGTTGTTCCTTCATAGAGAATGTCAACACCATTCTTTCTACTCATCTCTTCTCAGTGTCTTCATTCACTATAAGGAAGTGTATGAGCAGTGTTTGATAAGAGCTGTGTATACAATGGAAACTTTAAAAATAAATCTAGACACCACTGAGATTATTATCCTCATCTGGTAGTCATCTTTTATTTGTTGTCTCATGAAACAGTTAAATCTTGCTTAGGGACTGTTTGTTCTTCTCTATATAAATTGCATCATGGGGTATTTTCAGCCCATTATTTAGAAAACACAGCAAAATGTTTAAAACGCTATATCGCTGGACAAGATAATGAACAGTGAAGGACTTCAGAGGTGAGTGTGTTTATGTGTGTGGAGTGTGGACTATAACCCATAGGGGACAAAAGTCAGTCTTAATGAGACAAAATGTAATTTCTGGGGTCCTTGTTAAGGGTTAGGGGTAAGGTGTGAATTGAAGTTAGGTTAAGATTGGGGTTATGTGCAAGCATCAGGCCCTCAAAGAGCATAAGGAGGACTATTGTTTAGCAGAGATAATTGAGAGAGAAAGAAACCGCACCGCATTCCTATTTTAACCTGCCGAGGGGTGTACGATCAGCATCATTTTTTTCATTAAATGGGGCAAACAGTCTGTATGGTAATTGTGAAAATATTATAGAACATATGGAATAGAGATCTTAAATTAAACATAGAACAAAATAAATAGAATTAGATGGTGGCAGATGTTGGACACCATAAAATCATCCACAAGATGGATGGCAGTTAGTGCTGGGACTGTAAAAAAAATCAGTAGGTACATTTTTGTATTGCTCATGGAGGAGTTTTAT
>VUQK01013728.1:8906-19395 GCA_015106715.1 Bujurquina vittata | reverse complement strand
GTGGCAGATGTTGGACACCATAAAATCATCCACAGGTACTAATATATATCAGTTAAACTTTAAAAGATGGATGGCAGTTAGTGCTGGGACTGTAAAAAAAATCAGTAGGTACATTTTTGTATTGCTCATGGAGGAGTTTTATCGTTTCTCCTTTTTGGAAAGAAGTAATTAAAAATATCCATTAGTTTCCATTTACTTACACACAGCCAGAAACTCATAGATTTAAATTGAAAGTCAGAAATTCCTAAACAAATAGTGACATAGTTTCTGCAGGACAGTGATTTAAGTGCAACATGACATTGGAGCTCAGCAGCCTGCTTTTATATAGAAATATGAATTGAATTGAATTAAACTTTATTGATCCCTTGGGGAAGGTACCGTCAGCCAAATTAGGTATAACCATAATACAACCAATTGGCAGCCAGAGGCAACTTCTGAGGCAAAGACACAAGGTGAGCTCATCAGTGCAAACTTAGTTTAATTGCAATTGTTTGCAGTCCTTCTGCATTTATAAATTAGACAACAATTATTTTCAAACCGTTGCCAATCAATCTGAAGGTGACTGCAGTCCATTTAGAGACTGGTTTTTGATAGATTTCTTAATTCAAATGTGACCTGGTTTCCTATAATGTAATTGACAGTGTAATTAAAATAAGCTGACAGTGAGTGAACATGAAGTAAGCAATCAATAAACTTACTAAATGCAAGAGCTGTTGTACTCAGAGTGCTTTCTGTTTGTTATTTGCTATGAGACGGCTACTAGTGTTTGGTCTGGAAATAATCAAGAGGACAGGTAACGGTAAAGCCAACAGCTTTTGTGAATACAAGAAATAAGAAATGGAAACAGCAAGTGGACATCAGAAGGCCAATTCAGAAAAAGTCTTTGGGCACAGTTGCAAAACATTTTTTTTTTTGCTCTTCAAATACAAGAGAAGCCATGCCATTGCAAAAGAAAAAAAAATCCATTCATGATTCAAATTATAGCACGCAGAGGACAAAACAGTACAATTATGTACAAAATTTGATCCAAAGTCTCTTTATTTGGTTTCCAACTGTGTCATGTGTTAAGTTTTGTGGTGTTTTTTTCTATTGATGGACATCAAAAAGTGTGAGTAATCAGGCCATCAGTCCTGCCTCATCGTGACAGAGAACTCTTTTACTGTAGACTCTTGTTCTGAAACTGATCAAAGCATTGATAGTAAGTAAATGTATTTATAGTACCTTTCATGATACAAATCCAAGGTGCTTCTCACCAAATACCCCCCCAACACACACACACACACACACACACACACACACACACACACCCATTACCTAGATACTAGAAGTCCACACAATGCTAACAAGAAAGTTTTAAAAACCTCTTATGAAAATCCCAAACTGACCGTGAAAACTACAGATGAGAATATTTAATCTTAGAGTGTCACAGGTCTCATTTAACACTGCCAGTCTTAGATGCTGAGACAGCGGCACATGTAACAGCCTTACAAGATGCAATTGCATGCAACACGTCAACAAAGTGTGGATAGAGTCTGCTGTCGAACGCTCTTAAAATCTGCAGCCGTGATCCTCCAAAAAGTTGAGGGCAAGATATCACATCAACAAAAGTTTAGCAAATGACCCAAAAGGAGTAACTACTTAGCAGTCTTTCAGCTCTGGTTGGTAAAGATGAGGAAAAGGATGCAATTATTTAGTAGATTTCAGTAAATTAAGATTTCTACTAGTTAATGTTATTTCTGTTTATGGTGCATAATTTAGAAATAAGTTTCAGTTAGAGCATTAAAGTAAAGTAAACCAGCAACACATAATAACAAATTTGCATTTAGGGAAGACTTATATTACCTGGTATATAGTAAATAATCCAATGTAGATACAGGTGATCAACAGGCCTTCATCAATATATCAAAAACAAAAAAAATAGAAAGAAACTGATTTACACTCTAGATCACTTTAGGGAGACCCTTAAAAATTATGAGGGGAGACACATGAAGCTGTTGTTCCTTGGATCAGCTGCATGTATCTGCTGCTCAGATCTGATTGGCCAGATGCAATGCAATATGCAGAGAGAGCTGAGAGTTCACTGTAATTTTCTCCTTGAAGCCTCTTCTTGAAACTAATTTGGAAAAGCTTCTAAGCAGCACAGAGCAATATATGCTGCTATCACGTTCTGGATTTTAGATGTCATGTGTCAAGTGCTGCTGCCCGACACACTTTGATTGATTACCCTACTGCCACTTTAATATGGTTCTAGCATCACAGACTGTGACTGAATAATAACGACCCTGATAAACAATTAAAATCTGCATTTGCAGCAAGAAGAGAACAAGAATACTACAGATGTCAGCAATGACAGTAAAGGTTACCCCTGGTCTATCAGCACACTCTATAAACAGCTGACCTTTTCTTTCTTTTTCTACTCCATCTTTTAACAAAGTAAAATCTGGTCATCTATAATCACTCAACCAAGACTTATAAAATATGTAGCTTCCAATTTAACTCAGAAATGTAGGCTGGGTTTAAGCACAATATCGACAATCACACCTGCCAAGAGGACACACAGGAGCTGATCATCATTGTAGCAACACATACTTCCTGTCAAGCCTGACTGATGGTCACTCTACAGCAGAATTGCTCAAAACCATCACTAAATCCCCATCTGTCTCCGTCTGCAGTTCAGGAAGGTGTTGGGTGAAATTGCAGACAAAAGCCGATCTCTGGAAAATAAACATTCAACACCTCCTCACCTCGCACAGATCTCTCTTGATGCTCATGAATTGGGCTACAGCCATCCTAATCCACTGACCTTGACTGCAATGCAGCAGGTAAATATACAGCTGATCACCTCGGTGCCACAGCACAGCATGACACAAGCCGGTATCTCAACACAACAGGTCTTTTCAGAGTACTAAGCAGGGACCTGGGGAGAGACTGAGCCGAAGATAACATAATACAGCTGCTCAAGAGCCCATCCTTCCTGCTAAAGCACTGAATGTCGAGCCTTTCACACAGTGTATGAAAGTGAATAAGGAGGAGACACAGGTCCCCATAACAGAAATGAAGTGATGCACAGTGCGGCACAGAAAGGACGGGTAGTGGGGTGTTCAAATGAGAGTCAGCATCTTTCAGTTGAACCAATTCTGTGACTGAAGCCAGTCCAGGAATTACAAAACCAAATCTGTTCTGTAAAGATGCATAAAATGGACATACATCTAAGGATGGCCCTCTTATACCACACAAATGGCCAGAGTAAGGCCCTTCTACTAGAGCCAAAAACACTGCTCTTTCATACAGCTTCTGAAATTCTAAAGGTAGGTTATATTTAGCGCCCAAGCTAACAGGACATACGCCAGCCAGGCAAAATATTAAAACCACCATTTAATGAGATGAATAACATCAATCGGCTTGTTGTAAAATGTAGTGTTCTGCTGGGGAATCTCAGGAACAGACACTGATGTACATGCTAATTTGACATACACCAATCCCCAAGGACACCAAGCCCAAGGCCTGGCCTCCAAACTCCCTAGATCCCAGTCCAATCAGGCATCCACGGGATGCACCGAACCAGGTCATGATCAATGCCCCCACAACCTTAAGGACCCAAAGGGCCCAAATACCCTGGTGTCAGGCACCACAGGCTACCCTGAAGGTTCTGTGCCTCTGCCCCGCCAGGTCAGGGCAGCTTCGGGGACATGAGGTAACATCAGCAGAATATTAGGCAGGTTGTTTTAATGTTGCACCTATCTTAATATTAAGGAAAAAAAATATGTACCTCCTGATTAACCAGCATCCCTTAAAACTAAAAAGCTTCTCTCCCTGTGGAGTGTGTCTTGTCCCTTGTGCAACAAAAAATGAGCAACAGGAAGGCAAACATGAAACCAGCTGAAACTCCCCTGATGGCCAAAGCTCTTTTGAAGCTCCTCCTGACTGTCCCGAGGAAGTCCCACAAGCTGGAATTCTGCAGGATGAAGACAGACAATAAACCTCGGTCAAATCCGCCTTAGTAACCGCAAAGAATAAATTACACCGATGATTCATGATCAGAAAAGTGTTCACTACTTATTTTATTCATGTATAAATAGATTTACTGTATATTTTCTTTCTCGGATGAAGCATTTTGATTTTTGATATTTTTTGCTGTGTAAAAAGTCAGTTTTTTTCACGCCACACTTTTCATTTTACATTCCGGCAAAAATACAGATAAATAGTGTCTATTCAATGACAGGTATGGCTGAGGAACTGTACGTGTTTACGAACAGCGTGCTGACCTTGGTTTATGATGATGCATTTTGATGTAGACTTACATAAGTATGTTGCTGCTGAGGTCAAATAAAAAGATAACAAGGAGAGGGTAAAACTGGATGTTGCATTGCTTGCACTGATGCTGCCGTAACCTCACTAGTTCTGAAGTTCATTTAACTTAATTCAAAGCTACAATTACCTTTGTGTACTGTGGTGTTTAGAAACTTAACAAAGTTAAAGGGGGGCCCTTTGGAAAGATCTACACAATGCAGGATATACTTAAAACTGGTATTGATGCTATTTAGTTACAGCACATGTTTTTATTTCCAAGACTCACAAGCTGGATTTTTGCAGGATGTAGACAGACATGAAAAGTACTGAACGTCTTTAGACACAACATTAAAACCACTGATGTTTGAGGTAAATAAGGCTCATGAGGTACAGCAAGCCACCTACAGATTGGAAGGTCAGTGGTTTGATTCCGGGCTGCATGCCAAAGTATCCTTGGGCAAGATACTGAACCCCAGGTTCTGACACCAGTGTTAGAGCATGAATGTGTGTGAATGCTAGACAATAAAAGCACTTACTGAAGCTTAGTTAAACATGCAAGTGCTTGTATGAATGGGTGAATGCAAATGCGTAGTATAAGTGCTCTAAGTGCTCACACAAAGTAGAAAAGCATTATATAAGAACTAGTCCATTTACCATGATGGTCTGATGGTCTATTTATTACAATACAATATTCTGCAGTGTCCTGGTATGTCATTCGACACATAGCCTAATACCCACCTTGCTTGCAGACCAAGAAACCCCCTCAGGCAACTTAATGCCCCAAAGCCAGTTGGCCCTGTGTCCATCCATAATGATTCGTGGTTTGGGGCTTGTTTGTTTTCTGACACGAGGGAACATGAACAATATCAGGCAGTTGGTTTAAATTTTTTTCAAAAATAAGCATCAACTACAGCGGTCCATGCGAACTCAAATAAGGAAAACTACTACCCAGATAAATGTGATGGTAACACCAGGAGGGGGAGATGGTGTGAAATCTGTCAAATCAAATATGTGGTGATACCTTGGGAGGAAAAAAGAGGGCAGCTGAAAGTAATACCTGCACACATTTTATTTACATTTATGGGCCCCAGAGGAAGAATCCTACTGACTTTGGTGATCCCTTCACTTTTCCTCTGTCAACACTTTTGTTCACATACTGAATCTTATCATAAACCAACCAGTTTAATGTGCTGTATAAGAAGTGTGGTTTTATGATAATAACCACACAGACACACCAAACTTAAAGTGCTCCTTGATTTTTCTTTAAGAAAACTGCTTTTAAAAGTTTCGTTTTCAGCCTGCTTATAGAAG
This sequence comes from Bujurquina vittata, assembly GCA_015106715.1. Taxonomy (NCBI): domain Eukaryota; kingdom Metazoa; phylum Chordata; class Actinopteri; order Cichliformes; family Cichlidae; genus Bujurquina; species Bujurquina vittata. Next base: position 13,794 of record VUQK01013728.1, on the reverse strand, counting down.
AAAGCAATCTGGACATTAAAAAACAACAAAGTCACAACAATGTTGACTCTTTTAGAATCGGAATTCAGATGAGGACACTCAGGGCAGAACCTGGTCCAGATGAGTTGACAGTAATTTATAATTACAGCTTTCTGTGCGCCATCCAATCATCACATATTTATCTGCGGTATACAGTCTCCCACCTCTGTGACAGCCTACATCTACTCAGTAGTCTCTCTTTTAGAGCTTGAACAGCTGTCCTTGCTTTTGATATCAAAATATATGCATACCACATACTGCGTGTACTGAGAGAAATATTGAAATCTAAGACGCTGCTTTTTTCACCATTCATTGACATGGATACAGTTTTTATTTTGTTGTAATTTAGGAAACTTTTTGCATCACTGCCATTTGGGATTATGTTTTTTTTTGCTCTTTAGGTTTAAAAGACCAGTATAAGATGTATTGTTTGAACCCAGGAAGGGTCTGTGATGTTAAACATGTCAAATCATAACAACGTCCTAAATTAATTTCAAAGCAAACCAGCTAACATGTTGACATTAAAAGCCCAGAGGTTATGCACACTTGCGCTATAGACTTGAATCCTTAAAATCTACAATATTCTTAATGAAACAATGCAGATGCTGTAATCTCACATATAGGAGGAAAAGTCTCTCACTTTGTATGGGACTCCCTAGTCAAACATATACTGTATGCATTGCCCCACATGTTGGCTCTGCAGGACACCTTTCTAAAGTCTGACTTTCACCCAGTGGTTGTGAAAAAAAAGCAGGAAAGCTCATCATGAGTCATCTGCAGATTAATCTGTCACTGTCTTTTTCTGCCAATATTGCAGCCAAAATCATAAGCTGTGCAGATTTTGGGGGAAAATGATGGAAACCAACTCAAGGTAAAACTAATGCAGCTACAGAAAGGATGTGGAAGCTTCTCATAATTTAGTTATCAGACTTTTGTTTTTAGAAGGTTATTTATCAGTTTTGCAATTGGAAGAATATGACGTGAAGTGGCATGGTGCACGTGAGTCTTTGAATCTTTGAATCTGAGGCTCATGAGAAGTGTGTGGCTTAACAAGAGGATGCAACAGCAGATGAAGTTGTAATTAACAACACTTTTAACAGTTATTGGCATGAAGATGATTTGCTCATCACCTCCTAAATGCCAAACCTGTAATATAATTAATATATTGAGTGAAAGCTGGATATATAGAAATTTAAGATCTCCTATCTTTCCCTTTCGGTTTAAAAAAAAGGTTTGAAATTTATTACCACTTATAGGGCAGTAAATATCATTCATTGAACTTTGTATTTATTAAACTGACAAATAAGACATTACCCTATAGAGGTTAAAGCCCTGAACATAATTTTTACACACCGGCCATGAGCTGTCAACTTAACAACCAGGCCAACATTTCTATTGCCAATAAACATTTTAGGAGGGAAATAGCAGCCAATAAGGTGATCCATCATCTAGCATACTGTAATCACATTACCACAGGAGACCAAAATACTTTCTAAACAGTGACCCAGTAATAATAATAACAGATAAATAGCGCTTTACACAATTAGTATCAGAATAAACACATCTCTCATTTCTTGCTGCTACTTCAAGGAAACTCTGGAGATAATTGAATGCAAAATCGTTCCAGTCAGGCATGTTTTGGCTGTTTTATCTTTATGTTTAATAGTGTGCATGCCTGCTAATAGTGATACATTTAAAGAACGCTTTCTTTCCTGTCTTCCTACAACCGCAATTAAAGAACTGCAATATTTTCCTCACAATAATAGGACCACATCTCTCCTTTGTAAATAACAATGCTGTCGCTTTCTCTCTGTGATGTGGAGTGTAGATGCTGAATTTCTGATTAGGTTTAAATGGGGAAGACCAGTGTCATTGTTTTTATCTAATGTAGCTAACGATAAAAATCAGACAGCTGTCACTTCATTCGACAAAACCAACCTTTGAGGAGTAAATCTGTGACTGGAGACTGCATATGGGACGAAGCTTGAGCGATGCGGGGCTGCAAACTTTTACTTTACAGTACAGTAGGTAGGAAACAACGTTGTAATCAGCAGATTAAAAAGACTTCTTTAAAAAGTGCTAACAAATCCAAATTCAGTGTAAATGTAGGACACCTGGCATTTGTTGACACTGTAATTGCATTTCTACTTTTGCAGATGATGCTTCTTTTTTTTTTATTGAAGTGACAGAGAGATATGAAGCTGAATGTGATAAAGGGAAGATTTTTTTTCTCTCATTCTAAACAAGAAAGGAGCAGTTGCCACAAGTGAAGGAGCTCAGGTGAAGTATTGTAGAGTTATGGTACAAAGGATTGTGAGATTGATGATCAGTAAGGGGGGACTGCTGCCAGGCTTTGTATGGGAATGAGGGGGTGAGGTGAGCGCCGAGCTGTAAATTTAATATATGTAATTTATTAGTCGGCCTTCATTCAAATCCTCACCTGTGTTCACAAGCTTTGAAAAGTGACAGAAAGACTGTGATTGCAGATACAAGCCATCGTAATGAGTTTTCTCCATCGGGTGACTGGCTCTCCTCAAAGAGATCTCAGTGATTCTGCAAAACCTCAGCGCCGACCCACTCCTGCTTTTCACTGTGAGGAGCTACACAATAAGGTGGTTCAGGGAACAAATGAAATGCCAAGTTCATTTTGGAGGTATCCTCAGGCATGACCAACGGGGAAGACACCCCAGAACGGACACTTAAGGGTTTGAATCCTCTCTCTGATATGGGTGAGATAAGAAAAATGACCATCTGTGTTCACCTAAAGAGATACTTTTAAATTTTCTTTTTTAAATTCATAACAACCACAACCCTAAGATGGATGAGCAGAAAGGAAAACAAATGGATGGAGAAAAATTCCCAATTCGAGTCTTTTTGATCAAGATGTGATGGCTGAAACTTTACTGCCACATTTTCTGAAACATTTCTACAACCTTACTGTTGGACAAGTGTGACTTACTGTCATCTTCGCCTGTCTCTGAACGGCTTGTACTCTGAAATTGATTTCTTTCTGTCTGGAGATCAGAGCATGCCCTGTCCACACCTCTGCAATCTCTGCTCCTTTTCTTTATTGACAAACCAAGGGCAAAAAAAGAAAAAAAAAGAAGAAAGAAAGGGAAAAGGCTCATTTCTCTGTCCTTTTACGTGCTATCAATTCAAAAATAACATGAAAAAATAGCTGTGAAATTACTTTCCGGGTTTACTGGAAGGAGTAATAAAGCAGAAGGAGAAGCACTGTCATTCCTACTGGACACAGACTCTTGATAAAAGAAATATGACGAATGGTTTCTGCCACAGAGACAGGAGGGTTTTCTGTTAGTATCCTTCTCATGAGACACATTAATTATTCCTTATTCAATTCACAGCGCCCCACCCACCCACCCAGCCCATTTTGATTTTAGAACTGGGTCACCTCCAAAGATATGAAAGTAATTAAAAGGTACCCAAAGAAAAAGAAAAATGCATGTGGACTCTTATTTCACATCCATTTACAGTATATTAATGTGCAGCCAGCTTCACATACATATAAAAATGTCGTGCACTCATTTGCACTCAATTACCTGAAATTAATTTCTTAGGTTCAAAGCATCCACAGATGAACACATTAACACAAGTGAGTTTTCGTCTGCACAAGAAAAACAAACTCAATCTTATTTCATTGTAAGATATAAAAAGGGACCACCGTCCCAATTTGGTGACAACAGAAATCGGAGCGTTCTGCTGTGTGTAAAATTACTCTGCAGGAATTGGTTTTCCATTCTTTGCTGTTGGGAAATGATCAGAAGCTGTCAAGTAACCAAATAAGAGAAATGCAAATAATAAAAAATTGGCTTTGATGCTCATTCAAAAACTTGTCATGTTGAATATCTGCCATCAGGCATTTGGTAATCGTCTGAGGAGGAAGGTTTAATTTTCATTAAAGAGCTGATGATTATTCTTCATAAACACCTGTCCAAGTGAGAAGAACAAATAACATATTCCATCAAAACTCATCTGTACCTGGTTTATTTTGAGCGTCTTGTTTGTGCATAGGCAGCCTGCCAATTTCTTATGAATCTCACAACCCGTACGTGCGTGTAACTGTGAACGACGTGTGTGTGTGTGTGTGTGTGTGAATGTCGGGAAGACGGTGTGTCGCACATGTGTCTAGCGCATGTCTGATTGGTGAAAGGAAGAGGCAGACAGGTGAAAAGAGAGATGGAGAAAGAGCGAGACATGTCGCCTCACCCTCAGGACGTCTCCTCTTTCTGAGCAGCTGTTGTCTGAGAGCTGGAAGCAGCACTGCGGCGCCCTGTCAACTCCTTCTCCCACAGAAGCCCCTGTGCATGCAAAACAGGAGCAGCCTGCCCTCTCTCCTTGGCCACGCTTTTCCACCCCTTTTTGTCTCCATATATAACAGACGCCTCCTTCCCCCCCGCACTCCCTCCCCTTAGATTTTATTCAAATCAATTTCAAGCCATCAAACGTAGTGTGCTCGGTAATAGTTACAAGACACAGAAACACAGCAGACAGCAAGTGAGACAATTTTATGGGAAAGAACATTTCAAGGGCAGAGACTGATAAAGAAAATGTATTGTTTTTTTCTCCAAACCTGATTGATTGTGAGCTATGAGATGCATCAACTCCCCTGCACAGGGTGAATAAATGAACATGTATTCTCTTGGTAAACCACTAACATCCTATTTGACTGTTGCTGTCAAAAGCCACTAATGAGAAGAGAATTAAGCTTCTTTTTTTTTTTTACTTTATTACTATTCACTGAAAATAATAGACTATAGAAAAGTCAACAAACTTAAAAAAAAAAAAAAAAACTAAAGAAAAAATAAATTACGGACCAGAAACTCAAAAACACCTGCGGCGCAAAGAAACA
>VUQK01013725.1:22791-44218 GCA_015106715.1 Bujurquina vittata | reverse complement strand
AGAAGAACTACTTTGTTCTACTCACATATACACAAACATTTCTTGGACACTGAAAAACACACACAAAACCACAACCACCCCCGCCAAGAGCTGAGAGATATCTGCAACACACTGATAACAGGGGTGTGGACACACTCATGCAAACACGACATCACTAACAGCTGTCCCATCACATATAAAAACAGAAAATGAGAAATTTACATGGATTTGATGTGGGAGGATGGCCAGAGAGTCGGGAAAATAATTACACTAACCTTTAAAAAGTTCCTTCCCCTTCCATGACACATACATCATCACATTACCACTGAATATGTCAGTGCTGGAAGCAGCCTATAGTTTGAAATGACATTTAAATGCATATAGAAGCAACTGTTATGTTTTTCTGCCACTTTTTTCATGCTGGATACTTTGAAGTAAGTGGGAATGGGGTTAAAGATGACTTGAATTATCATGGCATGGAGGGTAAAATGTAAAACAAATGGGAGATTAAGGAAGAATGAAGTGAAGAAAGATAGTGAGAAACAGATTTGTAAAGGGGGTTTAAACCACCTGTCTTTGCATAGTTTCACTAACCTCATGCTGTGGCCGTGAAACTGAAACAAGGACAGATCAGTGTTATCATAGAGGATACTGGAATCACTGAGGCAAGCAGTCTGCTTGCCTCAGTGCTGGAAAATCATTTTGGACAGCCAGTGTTTGATGTTTTTCCTTCTATAGTGAAACCAGTCTGTGAAAATCCCATCAGCTGCATGCAGCAGGTTCTAATGGAAGATGTGCTCTGCAGGTCACATTTGTTTCCAATGAAATCACAACAACAGGAAACACGGCCTTTCCATCACACACAGTACTGTGCAAAAGTTTTGTGCCGCCCCTCACTTCTTCAAAATTTGCTCGGAAATTTGGAAGTGGGTTTCTGAATCATAACATTATTACATTGGTACAAAAACACTGTTTTATAATTGTCAAACTGAGTTGTCTTCGGCATTTTTCATCGATTCAACTAGAAAAATGGGAGCAAACTATGTAACTATAGTAACAAAACAAAGCTTTGTTTCTGTTTATACCACACTCTGCCCTCTCTCTCTCCCCCTCACCCCCTACCAGTAAAAGCAAATAGCTGCCCCTTCCTGAGCCTGGTTCTGCCGGAGGTTTCTTCCTGTTAAAAGGGAGTTTTTCCTTCCCACTGTTGCCAGTTTGCTCATACGGGGCCATTTTGATTGTTGGTTTTTCTATGTAATTATTGTAGAGTCTTTACCTCACAATATAAAGCACCTTAAGGCGAGTGTTGTGATTGGGCGCTATATAAATAAAACTGACTTGAAGTCAGTTGAGTTGAATTATTTCATTTCCTTTCTAAAAAAATTCCTTAAACTCTGTAAGGTAGCAGAAAACAATAATTCTTGTCAAATGTTTGGGAGTTTGCCTTTGTTTTTTGTTTTGTTTTGTTTTTTTTTTGCTGCCTGAAATGACATTTCAGAGGGTTGCATAATTGCCTCTGCATCAAAGCTATTTCTGTGCTTATTTAGAAGAGTCAAGCTGAGCGCCTTCACATCCATCATGCTCTCGTCTGTGCTCAGTGACAGTGACAGCCCCGAGCTACAACATTACTGCACAATATGTTAGCACTCACAGGAGTTTTGCAGCAAATTACAGCCTAATTCTGACAGTTGAACTGCAGGCATCTTCAGCAGGTGTTAAATGACAACAGATATCAGCATCCATGCTTGCTTAATCAGTTATTTAGGTCGGCATGACAAAATAAATTTACAAGCAGCTCATTTGTGGGTTTCTTTTTCTTGTTGCACAATGCAATTCCAGGCTATTAAATACCCTGTTTCATTCATCTACTGTACTCATAGTTTGACTTCAAGGGACTGAATATATTTTTTATGGAAAAAGACATATTTCTGCAGCACTTACTTGAAGATTGTTAAATGAAGGCATAGTTGTAACCTCACAGGCCCTACAGATACTTAGAAGGAGCTGTTAACAGTGGAAACTAGACACCATCAGACTCTCAGTCAGATGATGGAAGTCATGTGTGGGTTGACTTGAGTTCATGAATTTCAAACGGTCATTTAGACCCCATATTCATTTGTCCTAATGACTTAAACATGACGTGAAAACCTGACTGTGCAGCCGTGTGATAGCAGAGTGTGTTGAGTCATCAGCTGTGGCTTTTACTGTTTCTGCCCCTCAAATGAAGCCAGGTTAAACGTTTGTATTAAATGGTTCAACTTTTTTGCTATATTGCTGAGGAGATCAAGACCATCGGCCCACAGTTCTTGCAAAGAGTTCAGTCCCTGCTAACAGACTCTGTGGAAAACTTCATGTATGACTGATGCAGTTTTTCCCCGTGACAATTTTCCAATCCAATCATGTTGTTTAGCGTTATGAGTTATGTTCTCAGGAAACACTTAAAAAGCAGGTGCTGCACGTATTACTCACCTACACACATGCACTCGCACACACACACACAGGCACGCAATGCAGCCGAGCAAAGGACTTTGTAAACATATCTAAGCAGCTCTGTCCTGGTAGAGCAGCACTGGACACACAAACCAAACACTCGCACTGCTGTTACACAAAACAGCACCAACACCAGTGGGAAAAGCTGTTGCTATTGAAATCTCTGGCCAGTCTTCACATTTTTCTCTCTCTAGCCCTGCCTTTCTTCCTGCCCTCTACATCCTGTGCATCATCTCCTTGACCAGTGCTCTCTTCTGCTGCTTATTTTCCTAACCCACTTTCCTTCAATTTCATTTTTACAAGCCACAGATCCTCCCTCTGCTTCCCTTCAGCTGGCTCTCAATTCCCTTTTCTCTCATTCCCCTTCTCGCTCCTGTCTTTCTCGCCCACTGGCCAGATCTGCTCTTTCCTTCTGTGCTTGAGCAACACTTGAAGTAGCTGCACGTAGGGCGCACACACACACACACACACAGTTTGAGGGCAGAGCCGTTGTGGCCTGAAAGTCTGAGACACAGCAATTTTCTTCATTTGGTAAAGTTCCATTAAATGATCTTCAGATGGGTTTTCTGATTTCAAATCTTTGCTGTATGCTCTCGCAGACATTTAGCCATTTGTCACCAAATATACGACCAGTACCAGTCAAAATTTGGACACACTCACCCGTTTGACTGGTACTGCATGTCCACATGTTTATAAGCTTATGAAGCTACCCAACATGTTTCGGAGACGCCTCCTTCTGACTGATGGAACTGGCTCCACTACTTCCACTGACGTCTCCATTGCACTGTTTATCAACCATGGTATCAGGCCCATGAGCTGCTGTTTGGATTTAATATCATGCAGTACCGGCGATGCTTCCATTCAGATTTAAATTTGGGTCAACTCTGGCCTCTACCCTGCAGCATGTAAATCAACATTCAGTTTAATGTCTGCTTAAAGAAAAGTAGAAGAGACTGTAGCACATGCTATAAAACAGGCAGGTTTGGGTGTCAGTCACAGAGGTCAGAGTTAAAGCCATTCCTCAGCTAAATGGCTGTTCACTAAACTCTTTGCCACTAATGCAGTTAATTAAAGTAAACGTTATCTGTCCCCAGCAGGGCCTCTTTTTCTCACAGCAGGCATTTTGCCATGTTACCGTACAAACAGTGCGATTAATTGCTGCTGCACTTAAACAGAACAGAGCCACACCAGGGATTTTCCTGCTGTGTCAAGTAAACATGTCTGCAGGCTCATTAGAACAAGGATAAGATCGAGATGAACAATAAACCGTTAAATGCTCAGTGGCACACAAAGAGCAGCTGATTGTCCTTAGTTATTGTGGCTATTATCTTGTAAACCGAACAAACAAAAGCAGGCTTTCCTTTACGCAGCTCTAACGGGTGTCAAATTCACTGCATGATTGATGGTTCCAAACTGCCCGTGAGCAAATCTTTCCAGGCAAAAAAAGTGAGGATCCTCACTGGATGATTAAAGAAAAGCATTCATGGAAACAAGAGGAGCAGCTTCTTGTGTATCACATTTGCGCAGAGCTGGGTGTACGAGAGTCTTTTTAATCATTTACATGCATACTGCGTGAAAACATGTAAAAGTTTGGGGTTCTTTTTTGGGGGGGGGGGTTGTTTGTTGTTTTTTTTCCAGTGATCAGCTGCTGCAGGATTACAGCAGAGGTGTTTTCTTCTGTTTTGGATCCTTATGGTAGTTTCTGCATTGCACTCCCAGCTGGAAAACAGACTGTCGACTCCAGTGAAAATGTTTCCAAGATGAGAAGTAACAATAACAAACTGGGATACAGTTTTTAGGTCATGAAAGAACTCCGGTCGAGTTATGGAAAGCCATAAAATAAATGACACCAGGGCCATAAAAAAAAAAAGTAAAGCTGCACATTTAGTTTAGTTCCAGATTGTATTTTTCATCGGAATGTCATTATTTTTTTTACGTTCCATAAATTTGTTCTAAAGTTATGTTTTATTTTAACCATTACTGACATTTTGTTAGATGCACATGTGCAGTCATGAAAAAGTTTTCACAGGATTCTGTGCAGTCCTGTGAAAACTTGTAGAACCACCTTCAGTAACTTAAATTGTTTTCTGTGTGACTTTATCAGTCTCTCCCATCACTGTGGGGGAATTTTGGCCCGCCTCTCGTTTCTTGCTTCAGTTCATTGAGGTTTACAGGCACAGCATTTCAGTCAGTTTGTCTGGACTATGACTAGGACATTGCAGCACCTTGATTCTTTTCTTTTCCAGGCATTCTGCTGTAGATTTTCTGCTGTGCTTGGGATCATTGCACACAAACCTTTTTGTTTACTTTGGGATACAGAAGAGTTTGTGGTCAACTCAATGACTACAGGGTGCCCAGATCATGTGTCTGCAAACAAGCCCAAATCATCACCCCTCAACCACTGAGTTGACAGTTTGTTTGAGGTGTTTGTGCTGATATGCTGTGTTTTGGTTTTCCCTCATTGTTCCTGAAGAGCAGCTTTGCAAACCTAAGCCATGCTCCCATGTTCTTTTTAGAGAGAATAGGCTTTCTCCTGCAACGCTTCCAAAGAAGCCATACGTGTTCAGTCTTTTTCTAATTGTACTGTCGTGAACTTTAACATTTAGCATGATAACTGAAACCTGTAGAGTCTGAGCTGTAGCTCTTGGGTTTTTTGCATTGAACAATCTAACCTTTGCTAAGAAGACTGTGGCATCATGTTAACATACACCATGTGTGCTCCACACAGCAAAGTGTCTGCTCTTATACAGGTGCTCACACTTAGTGATGATCAGTTAATTGATTTATGTGATCAGCAGCACCTAGATGCTATTTACCCTCTAAATTTAAGCATTTCAATTTCGGTGTGTATTTAGTTTCTCACAGAAGTGTGGAAACATTCTTTTCCACATCACTGTAATTGTAATGTCTTGATCAGCAGACAGCCCATTTAACAACAGTAGTGGGTGTGTTTGTAGTATACAGATGATAAGCTGAATATGGTTATTATGTATTTTTATGACGCTTGTCATCTTTCAGACCTTCCCACATCTGCCTGTAGCAATACAAATTCAGCATGAAAAACTGCATTCTTTTGTTTCAGGGCTCAAAGGACTGACTGACTTATAAAGAGGCTATTAAGTTAACAATAATCTGCTATGGAAGCACGTGATGCACACACACACATACACACACACACACACAAGGGATCTAAAGTTTCTTTGTAGGAAATCTGGGGCAGGTATAACAGCATACATGTGTATGCATGACTCAAATGCACTCCAACAGTGAGCCAGTGATCCCTGGCTGTGAAAGGGTTAACAGCGGTCACAATCCATCCATCGCAGTAGGCCACTGCTCAATTATTCAGCAAGCTGCGATCTAGTTTCATCACCTGCCAATGCCACTTTCAGCAGTCACTGCGAGGAAGGAAATATGCTCAAGCATCTGTGTGATGAACCAATCAAACATGTAAACTGGTGCATCTTCTTTCTCTGTCTGATTAATCTCCAACTGCTCCCACTACAGTGTACACAGTTTGGGAGATCAGTGATGAATCTTTCAGTTCTACATGCAGATATAACCTGTATTGTCTAAAACTATATATGTAATAAAATCGTGGCATTGATCAGGCTGGCCATGAAGCCAAGCTCATCCACAGTCCAGACACATGAGCTGATTGATGGCTTAGCTGATGCCCTTCTATATTGCGAATCTCATGTTTAAGCTGCTTTAGCCTGTATGCAGCTGCTGTTGAACCTGCAAGCTGCTTTGCGACCCACCTCCACCTCAGCTTCACCTTTCCTGCTGTATCAGTGTCATGTCTGTTGTCACTGATGCATGCTCTGTTCTCTGCTGAGTCTTGCAGCTGTTCTCCCCAGAGCTGGCCGTCCTACCTAATTATTTAAATAAATAAGTAAATTCATTATGCTGTGAAAACCTGCACGTGTATTGTAGCCTGCAAGAAAAAAATGCCTTGTTTTAGGTTAAAGTTACCAAGTCTTTTTATTTTGATTTGACAGATGTCTCTATGTATGCAGTTTATGTAGCTCAAGATTAACTGTCCAGTGACATACCCAGAGGGCTCCCAAGTGGCACAATTTGTCCAGAAGGGCAAACTGAGTTGAGTTGTCTAAAGGACAGATATGAGAGCAGCATCATTTCTAATGAATCTGTTCACCAGTGTAAAATATTTTTTTCTAGAATATGGAACTAACTGGTCCAAAAGCTGCCAGCGGAGGAAAGAAATAAGAAAAATAAAAGTGAAGTGGGTCTGGCATGTCATCTCATACATTAAACTAAAGATTTCAGTGCAACAGTTAGTTTTAGTTCAAGAAAAATAAACCCAGCTGGAGAATTAAAAACAAGACTTGGGTATACTCACACACATGAGTCTGCAGAGACCAGCCACAACAAAAGCTGACTGTGGCTGGAAACTAATGCAATCCATTGGATGGCACTTTGACAGCACATCCTCTCAGTGTGCCACAGTAAGGATGTTTAGGTCAGTGCGTGTATGTGTGTGTGTGTGTTGTGGGACCTAAAACTCCATAATGTTCTGGAGTGGGAGTGGAATATCCCATATTATTTCCTTATAGAAAAGTAGCCTGAATATTTTCCATGAACTCGTTACATGGACTTTTTCCAGCAGCTTTTAGCACTTCTCCTCTCATGTGGCACGCTATTCTGAAAAAATATCCAATGCTGATAACTTTCCTGATGACAAGCTAGTTTGCAGACAAAGGATGCAAACATTACATCTCATTTTTCTCTCTCTCCTCAAAATATTTTCTCCAGAAACCATGAAGGTTTCAACACCCGCAGTTCAAACAAACAGTGGCTGCATTTCATTTGTTTGCCTCTTGTTTTGGAGAGGTTGTGTGGTAAGCTTAAGGCCCTCCGAGCCTTTTGGCTGTCACCCTTCAAATCTTTCAAATCTCAGTCCCTTTCCTCCTGCCAGCTTAATCTGCTTCGACATGGAGCAGAGGACAGACACACATGAATGATGCAGGCCTGCGGCAAACACACACTTTCAGGTTTATAAAGAAGAAAGCCACAGCACAAAGAAAAGTGCCCTGAATGCACACTATGCTGAGGACACGGAGTTCAAGAGATGGCACAAACCCCAGGGGGTGATTAGTGGGGTGTGGACAGGCATTGAGAGGCAGTTGGGGGATAGATTGGCAGACACTTGAGTCTCCCCGATGTAATAACTCCCAGCTGTGCTCCTCTCAGTGTTGATGTTAGAGCAGTTCCACTGCAAACCTCGCAATCCCGTCTTACTGGAAACTTCTTTCATCGTGATTTTTCTTAGCACTTAGTGTTTATCTGTTAGCTCTGCATATTCTTAAGTTGCCTGTCTCTTTTTTTCTTGAACTTTCTTTCCCAGCCCTCTCACTGCATCTAATTTTCTATCCCTCCCACACACACTCACTTCGCCCTCCTTGCATATTCCCTTCCTCCTCTCCCTCTTTCTGTCAATTTTTTTTTAATTCCCCTTGCCTACATCCCAGGAAACTAATACATTTGATTTTGAAAATATTTTTCTCTCCCTTGGACAGTCCACCCCTGCTGCCCAACCCAGGCGCTTCCTCTCTAGCCAGGAAAAAGAAGCCTGTGAATTATTCCATTGTTTGTCAGTTGTTACTCCCTCTCTTTCTCTCTAATGGCAAGCTGCCCAGATCACTGCTACCCTAAAGAATTCTGTGCCTGAACTGAAATTATATGTTGCCATCTGTGTTAACTTTTGAGGACTTTTATGGTGAGAACCGCTGAGGCGATTACCGTTCTGGGAGGCTTTTTGCAATAAATGCCCAGGAAGTTGAATGGAAGTGGATGACGAGTTAGAAAATAGTAAAAAGCTGTCATCAACTATCATCTCGCATTAATACACCGCACTACCTTTGTCTCTTTTCTCTCTCACCCTGCCCACATGCTCCATATGTATTTATAGCCAGTGCAAGCTGGACTGTGATCCTAGTTTTACATATGCAGTGGAAACAAAAGGCTTCTCAAGTTGGGTTATATGACTGGAGCTGCGTCATGTGTGCACAACATGTGTACATTATGTAGACTTCAGCTCTACCTGTTTGTTATCTTACTCCCAATATCAGCAGAGGTTATAGAGCTGGCCACCAGCTATCATCCCTCTCTCAGCACATTTCTTCCCTGGACGTGTAGGAGGCAAATCAGCGTGATCACACTGTAGAGCTCAAGGCACAATTATACAGGTTCTATAAATGTCTTCACCCATGCTGTTAGTCAGAGATATGCTGCAAATGGACGTTTTCAGTCCGGATTGAAACCCTATGATAAACTCAGGCATCTATTATATGACTGAATGATGGCACAAAAGGAGATTATTGTTAACCAACACAAAATGAGACAAAACTATTCACACACGGTGAATATGATTAAATGGCATTCCTTGACAATACAGTGATCACTGCTGAATTAAAGCATCAGTGGCGCTCCACATTTTTTGTGTAAAATATTCAGCCTGTGGAGCTGGAAGGCAGCAAAGCGTTTTTAGTCACCTGCCTCTGGAAATCTGCACATGCTCTGTATGTGGTGCATTCCATCTTTTTACATTTGCATATGCATACATTTGCATACCACTTTACATATATTAAAAACCTTACATAAATATTACCAACGTGATGCAACTTCTCTAGAAAGGTGATTTAGGTGACCTTCAATATGGCGTAGTTGTTGTTGCCAGACTGGCTGCTCTGTGTATTTCATAAACTGCTGATTTACTGGGATTTTCCCACATAAGCAACTGCAAGGTTTACAGAGAATGATCTGAAAAAGAGAAATCCAGTGAGCCCCAGAGCCAAAATGCCTTGTTGATGAGAGAGAGCAGAGGAGATTGGCCAGACTGCTTCGAGAGAACAGTAACAACCAGACAATGCAGAAGAGCATCTCTGAACGAACACTTTGAACCTTGAAGCAGGTGGGCTACAACAGCAGAATACCACAGCGTCGGCTAAGAGCAGGAAAGTGAGGCTACAGTTCACACAGTTTCACCAAAATTGGAAAATGTTGCCTGTTTGTAATCTTACTGCTAATATCAGCAGAGGTTATAGAGTTGATGAGACTTGATTTGTTCCACTTTAAGATCTGGATGGTGTAAATAACATGGATCCATGTGTGAACATCTACCTGCGTATTGTTGCTGACCATGTCCATCCCTTTATCACCACAGTGTGCACACGTTCTGAGGGCTGCTTCCAGCGGGATAACGCACAAAGCTCAGATCATCTCAAACTGGTTTCTCAGTAATGACAATGGGTTCATTGTGCTCAGAGCACCTTTGGGATGTGGTGAAACAGGAGATTCACGTCATAGATGTGCAGCCAACAAAATCACGAGTTTCTGCTTCTTTACGCAAGTTCCTTAACTGTCGTCCACCTTCATTTATTTGAAGCGATATCGACAGAGAAATCTGTTTAGAGCGCTTGCATAACATTACTGTTACTGTTTTTACTGTCGGTGTATTGATAAATAGCTCACAAAAGGAAGTGATAGCATATGTTGTTGCTGCTGAGGTAGTGTTGACAGTTAGTCTAAACCCTACAGGGTCCCCTAGAAGTCACACTGGAGGTTTTCCTGCTACTCTCACAAAGCATTTGCTCTTGTTTTCTGATCCATGAAGAAAGATTTCTTATGACAGCAGACCTTTGCTGGTTGTGGCCACAGTCACTCTGCACCTTTAACTGTGTCACTTAGTTAGCTTGCCAGCTTTCTTACCAACTGCTGCCCCCGTGACTGGAGCGGTGATTATGACTCTAACTGTGGTTTGGCTGTTAAAAATCTGGTTGTGACTCATTAGTTTAAAATGTGTGTACGTGTGTGCGTACTGTAACTATGTTTAAAAAAGTAAATTGTGCTGGTTGAGTATTAAGCTCCTGCAGTTGTTGCCAACACATCTGTCATAGAAGCACCACGAATATTGCAATACAGGTACACATATGCACACTAGATTGTCCATTTTCCCTTAACTGGATTGCCAGTTTCCCTTAATTGTCAGTGTATATTAATTCCGTTGTGAAGGATTTATGTAAACATATTTCTTCCATTGTCTTGCAGGAGGCTCTCGCCCAGGCTGAAGATCAAAACCAACCCGAGTCCCAGTCTCGGCCACAGGTCGACCCCTCCGAGCTCGCGCCACGTCTCTGCCACCTGGTGCGGTCGGAGACTTACGGCTACGGCTTCAACCTCCACAGTGATCGATCGCGGCCCGGGCAGTACATTCGCTCCCTGGACCCAGGATCACCTGCAGACCGTGCCGGGCTTCGACCACAAGACCGGCTCGTAGAGGTCAGGATTCTGTGTCTGTGTGACTGAAATATTGCTGACAGTTCATTGCAATCCAGTAAAATATTATGCAGTAAATTCTGCCTCTTCAGAACTTAAGGTGGAGGCAGTGCACAGTTAAGGTATAAATCCCCCAACAGGTATTTTTATGATAAATACAGATAGCCGTTGATATTTTTTTGTTTGTTTATGTATGCCTAATGACTGAAGTTAGTAGCAGTTTGTAGGTGAAGGGTATCATTAAAAGCAGCTGCTGATGAGCTGAGAGCAATCTAAGTTGTAGAAGTTCAAGCTCAACATATCAAGTCATTATTGCGTGAGTGTTTTTTGCCATGGGCACAGCAGACCAGAAAAACAAGTGAGGATATTTTTTTAAATCTACATGTGCACTGATGAGGTAAATGACTGATGATACATACTGCATTCCTGTCATGGAAGATTAGGAATACCAGAGTGTAAGAACATCTCTTATTAGGCCTCTTTCGTGGGTGTCTTTGCACTGTGCGTGCTTCCATGGCACACCAAAACACTCCCCAACCTTTTCCTCACAGCGATCCTCTCATCAGATGACTTTGCATTATGTTTGCATTTACATAATTAATTTGAGTTTGATTATTTGCACAAGGCATGTGCCACCTTATTGGAGACATTCAAAATTGAACAAAAATAGAAGTAACAGATCATTTGTGTACAGTTTAAACGGTCCAAAAAGGTCACAGATTTTTCATTAGCTGCTATTTTTGAATAAAGCCTCCAGGGCTTGAGAACACTGTATGCAGTCTCACACATCTGATCAAATACAGATGTGACCCCCATCTGTAGTTAAAATGACGGGCGTTGCACGTTTGTGTTTTTAAGGATAACAGGACCTGCAGCCTGAACTCGATCTTTACTGTGTGTCAAAGTGGTGAGACAGAGCGGGGTGGTCACAGGGGAGAGGTGGGTCTGCCATAAATCAGTTTGAGCTGACGGGGAGACACGTGGGGCAGGAAAGAAGGAGCATGTATTTGTGTATATTTGCTGTATGTTTATTCTTCTCTTTATAAAACATAGAAACCGAGGATGCAGCAGAAAGTGAAAAAAATGTGCAAAAAGTTGTTTTTTTTAAAAAAGTGGTGAGGAAATTAGAAAGCGCATGGATGTTTATTGAACTTTCCCCTAGATTTAAAAAATGCATACTACAGAAACATCATCATCAGTATAATTGGTTTTTCATCTGCATGTACGCACACACACACACACACACACACAGATTCACCCTTCATTCCCATGACCTCTGACCTAACTGGTTGTACATCAGGGTTCAGCCCAGATTGCAGCATTTCTCCAAACAGGATTGCAGTAGGGTCTGATAGAAATGTTAAACAAAGCTAAAATCCAGAGGAACAAACTGATGATTTTATAGCTGCTGGTTTCATTTGAGAGCACGTCACTACGAACACACCTCAGAATCTCATGAAGTGAAGGATGTGATTTGAAATGTATTTTATTGGTGATTTATTGGTCAGCCACAATGAATGCAGACGAGTTAGATGAACAGAACCGCTTCAGCCAGTTAGCAGCGCTGCCACATATTTACTTTCAATCTTATGGACATCCTAAGCATAAAAATTGCAACATGCCATAATAGCTCACGTGGTGTTTTTAGCAACTGTTGCCTCGCTGCAAGAAAGTTCTTGGTTAAAAAGCCTGCTGGTCAGCTGGGACCTTTCTTTGTGGAGTTTGTATGTTCTCCCAATGCCTGCGTGGGTTTTCTCCAAATGCTCCGGCCTCCTCCCACAGTCTAAAGACATCCGTGTTAGGTTAATTAGTGATCCTAAATGGTGGAAGTGTGAGTGTAAATGGCTGCCTGCCATTCTGTGTTAACCCTGCGATAAACTGGCAACCTTGTCTCTCTCGCTCCAGCCCTCCGAATATCCCTCCATTTTCTTAGGGTTTAAGAAAATTGATATTTTGAAATTGAAAAGAGAATTGAAAAGAGAATTGAACTGCAGCGGTTGACCAAAGTTAGCGAAAGGCAACATTGTGTTAATGACATTTCGGTGACATACTCAACATTGGAAAATAAAGATGCGCTGATGCTTCAGTGGAACACTAGATGGCTGATGAGAGTGTGTGGGAACATCCTGTAGCAGGTCACTGAGCAGTGACTGTCCTCCACCTCCCTTCTCCATGGAGACAGAAACCGAGGGACACACACACTCATGTGCATCTACATGCGCGCACAAATGAAGTTGGATGGTTCTCAAATACAGTGATTAATGAGCTTGAGTGGAATTATGAATATGCATGCATATGCAGACTAAAGAGCAGGATGGAACTTGTTTAGAAATAAATGAAAATGGCCAGTATTGTGCGCTTGGTTCAGAGCTGAAAAAGGATAAAAGGTTTGAACTGCTGTTTCAATATAATTATGTTTAATTTAATTTCTAAACACAGCTTAATAACTTTATTTCAGTGTATGAGTTGTTTTTGGACCAGCAAATCGGGGCCCCTGTTAAGTAAGCTGGCTGCTGTGTGTGTTAGTGTGTGAGAGCACCCTGATAATTACAGCCGTCTCTGACCATGCGTCAAGACGCACTTGTGTTATCTGTCAGCAGCTTGTTAGAGAGGTGAACAGCCATGACAGATCTCTCTGCCTCTTTGTCTCACAGCGTCTTTTTCTCTCACTACGCCCCATTACACCGGACACGTATCAGCAGCGAGCGTTGTTAAAGCTATGATGGGAGCTCAGCTTTCTGCCGATGTCTGGCAGAAGCACCGACACCAGTGAACGCCTCATCAGTCTCTGCTCTGACTGCAACAGAGCGTGCTCTGAACCTCTCACAGACCTCAGTGTGACATCAGAGATAAGACAAACATGCGCCACACTCACTTGTCAAAGTTTACCCACACGGACACATGGACTTATTTTCCACATTGCGGTGTCACAGTGACTTGACACCTGCATGACGATTGCCTCACCATCTCCCTCATCACAAACGTCACGTTTGCTGCCAGTGACGTACACCTTACATCGGAGTTGGGCAATTCATTTTCTCCAGTGGCCACATGAGAAATCGGGACTGTTGTGGAGGGCCTAGCCAATAAGCATATAAGCCTATTGGTGTGAATGCCATGATTTGACAGACATCTTCAGAATAAATTGTAATGACTTGACACGTTAATATGTTGTTCCCCGATGTAACCATCAATTTGTCCAGTGCTTTCTTTCTTGATGGTTTGGGCTGAAAACGGTGACCCTGAGCCATCCTTTAGTTATGCTGCTATGGTCTCTCCGTGTGTTTATCACCACTTTTGTAATTAATCTTTATTGATCATTAAACTCTCACTCTACCACGGTTTGCCTTTTCTCCTGTCTCTCTCTGCTCTCTTCTCTTTCTCCTCACCCACAGCCAGTCACAGCAGATAACTACGGCAATTGTTGTGAATTGACACTATATAAACTAAATGTAATTATATTCAAATCTGTTAAAAAATTTATTAATCTGGGCCAAAATCCTCACAATAATTCATCTAAATCCCATTTTATGGTTTGTTTGGTGGGTTGGCATCCACGCACAGGGCTCTGTGGACACAGAAGCGTTAAAAGTCACTCACAGTAACACGTGCGTCATATTCTCAGATGTGCAGATGCATTTGAAAGTGTCTGTTTTGATCTGTCCAAAGTTAGACACACACACGTGCAAATAACATGAAAAATGCGAACTGCAGGTGGCAGGACCTCACAAACACACGCACGCGCACACACACACACACACAGAATGAAGAGGTCCCTGAAGGGCTTGTCCCATGAGAAATAAGCTTCTGCTTGGTTCCTACAGCTTGGATTAATGAGCTCAGTGGACAAAGAACAGAGTGTATTGTCTTGTGTGGGATGGACTGTTAATGAAGTCAGTGAAACATGACACAACACCTGTTGTTTGGCCAAATACAAAGATGTTTGTTCTCCTTGATTCAAACTGTCACTGATGACAGTCTGTCATAAGTCCTACATTTGTGATTTCTGATGTGGAGAGGTTCCCATTTTCCATCTGCTGATCCTGCTCTCTTCATGTTTCATTTCCATCTACTCTCTCTGCTCTTCCCTTCTTTTTCCGTTTCCTGGTGGACCCATGAAGTCTGTCTCACTGTGCCTATTTGGCTACAGTCTTATTTTCTAAATTTAAGAGCTTACATTTTCCATCCTCCATCTTATCATAAGCAGTGAATTTTTACACAAATTTCCTTTCCAGGACACCGACACCTGAAACCTGCGCTATAGCCGGAGCCCAGGAGAGCCATCAATAATTGATTGTGTACCAACACTAACTCACCATGTTGCGACGCTGCCTTCCAAGAAGCCACGGTCTAGTCAAAGTTTTCAAAGCACAGCGGCTAGATAAGATGAGGCCACAACAGGCTGTTGTGTTATGCAAGTGAAGTGTAGAAGCAAGGGGAACGTTGCCACACAGATGGCAGCCGCAAACATAGATGTGGATGTGTAACGTCAGGCTGCATCCACAGCTGCATGTGCAGATGTCCTAAACCCTTTGCTCAAGCGCTGTAGCACAAATTCACTAGTTAGAAGCATTATAATATTGTTGAAGGCGCACTGAAAAATGATGAATTTTGTGTAATTAGTTTGTGGCTGCATAGCTCCTCCTGCTGGCTGAATGAGGCAATACAGACTTCTATACTGTACACAGTTACATGCTGTCAATGTCGAATTTGACCCGTTTTGACATTTGACAGCAGTAAAAATACCCTAAATGTCATTCTTTTAGCTGTAAATGTGATGACTTTTCCTAATGTCACCCATTTATTTATGTCAGGCAGGCTATTTATGCATACTAATACATTTGTGGTTCAAAATTTGGCAGACAATTTGGTAAACTGACCCAAACCAGACTGTGAAATATGAACAGTATGTAAGGGTTAAAGTTAAATACAAATCAAATTAACTGGGACTCTGTACTCTGTGGATTAGCAAAGGTCAGCCATGCTCATTTAATGATACTGCATCTTTGCTTTGATGTTTTGTATTTAAGAAATCAAATTATATCCACCCACTGAATATTTTTATAGCTTTAAAGTAATCTATTCAAATAAAATCCCAACTATGACACACAGACACTGTCAATTATCTGCACTCCATGGGAAGAAAGACTGGATGCAGGATGTTGTCTAAATATCTTTTTCATCGTAGAAGGTTACTTCGTGTTCCCCCTCATCGATCCAGCACGCCGCACTAATCATGGCAGGGCTAATTCAAGCAAAAGCTAAGAAACTGAAGTTAATGTTGTCACAAACCTGGATGGAGCAGTCAAAAAAAACATCTAAAAGCCAGCTTCTTTGTTTTTCCTTTTTGCAGGTAAATGGCATTAACATTGAGGGCATGCGGCATGCAGAGGTGGTGGCCTTCATCAAGAAAGGGGGAAATGAGACCTGGCTGTTGGTGGTGGATCCAGAAACAGACGAACACTTCAAGAGGAGGGGAGTGATCCCCACGGTCAGCCATGTAAAAGGTGGGACTGCAGCGCATGAGGCTATTTGATGGGCGGATTTTCCGGATTACTTAATTTTCCTTTAATTTGTTCAGCTCACCTGCTTGGCACTGACTAAAAAGTAGAGAGTACACAAACAAATAAATTAGGGGGGGGGACATGGAACGTGTTATTAAATTACCCGAACGAGTCCGCGTTCCAGTGTAAAGCATCTGATGAGATCCCATTTCTTCAGATGAAGAATAACCATCAAAAAAACAGGAGTAAATACTAGTTAATAGTCGATGGGCTTGGAGCACACTTTCTTCATGGGTGAATGGCTTGTTTTCACAGACTATGACGGTCCGTCCATTTCCAACGGCTCCCCCAGCCCTCAGATCAATGGCAGCTCTACCACACAGTCCATCAGGTCCACGCACTCCGACCTCAGCAGCCAGGGAAACAGCACGCAGGTGGGTGTAAGCATTCGTGCACAGTGATGTGTTTAGGCTTTGTACCTCCACATGAAAGTCTCTACCCTGAACCTTCATGTTTGTGCGTCTGTCTCGTTGTTTCTAGCTGGCAGACGATGAGGGCGGCCAGCTGTCGGACCCCTTTGCTGAGATGGGCCTGAGTCTCAGCGCGACAGCGGCAGAAGAGAAGAGGAAGGCCCGTGCCAAAGAAAAGAGGAAGGCCCCGCAGATGGACTGGATGAAGAAACATGAGCTCTTCAGTAATTTCTGAGACATTCTGCTCCGAGGACACAACAGAGACCAAAGGACAGAGCTCTGAATGGGAGACTTATCACCTTGATACACAGATTCTCTTCTTAAACAAAGAACCAAAGTGATTTTTTTTTTCCTGGGATTAAATGTGACAAAAGTTTTCCAAAGGATTTTACTTCTAGAGTCACGTAACAGCTCCTCTGCATTCAAGTCCAACATAAAGAAAGTGCTATATGACTGCAAACACCATGCTCAGAAGGGACCTTCTTCCTTACATGTACTGCTGTTCTTCTGGGAATATCGCAGACAAATATTCACAAATTTGCCTTTTTCTCTAGTTGATGATCCCTACCCTTAGAGACTCCTTTTGACAGCTATTTTTATATTTAAAAAGTATAAACAACTATGAATAAACAGCATCCCATCATCATTTGAGAGACTTTAATGGACACTGTGACATGAATGATTGTGGATAATGTGGGAGTTTTGTCCCACAGAAGTCACAAGAAGCCCAAAGTTTGACAGAAGATCACTGTGAAAGAGTTGAGACCCTCCACCTTCAGCCCATAGAGCCCATGTTTGATTATAACAACTGATAAAGAAATGGATAGTTGGGCATAGTACATACATGTACTTGTACCTTTACTTTAAGTTGATTACTGTGTTTTTTATTCAGGAAGAATCCCCTACTTGTTATTTAACCATTATCACCACTAACCCCCTTTTTATAAAGTGCCCCGATGCACATATTGCATAACAAAGGGAGGCACCACTAATATTATGAGAAGTGAGGGAGCTTCTCAGGGCAAATAGCGTGAGGGATGTCGTTGTTGAAGGTTCAGTGTGTACAGCAGGGGGCGAGCTTACACCAAGAATAGACACTAAACAGTGTCGATGTTTGTCCAGACTTCATTAATCATCTCATAATGTCCCAGAAACCGTAAATAATTCAGATGAAGTGGAGGAAAGATATTCTTGATAAATGATTTCTATAATGCAGCAATTAAAAGAAGAGATTACTCAGATTTAATGTGAAGTAGCCTACACTTTATGTGCTCACTATGTTACATGTTTGACTTTGACTCAAAAGTAAGTTGTTAAATGTGAAGAAACAAAGCTTGGTATCATTTTATACGTAGCTGTGGCAGGAAGATTGAATTGCTGGCCAAGTGCTATTAATCAGTCAGTATTAATCACAGTATTGTCTTGTTGTTGTTAACATTAAGTTTATCCAGTGCGCTTGTCCTCAAGGAAGGAATGGGACAATTTTTTGTGTCATACATTGCTATGCAGAAGTCTCGAGCCACCCCTCATTTCTAAGGCGAGAAACAGAGTTTGTAAAATACTAACAAGCTTGAAAGTCAATATTTGGCTCCAGTAGACGGATCAGCAGAAGATCCAGACACATCTCTCAGGTCCTGTGTCGGCTCTTAGGTGGATCGGCTGTAGATACTTTGTCCAGTTTCCTCAAAAATACACTGCACACCATGCTGATATTAGCCACAATTTTTGGCTAATAGCTCTTTGGGAATCACCTTGTTGGTGCAAAATGCTATTTTATGCCTGTCAGACTGTGTTAGGGTTGGTATTTTTCATAGATTCAATGAAAGGACTGTACAATTGATGTGTTTTTGTGACAGGCTGCTAATAACAAAGTGTCTAAAGATGTCTAAAGAGGTTGTCTATTATGTGTACACACAACAGTGGTTCATCCCTTCAGTTAGGTGCCTTTTTGTGCTTGAATGAGTCATAGTCAGCGTTAATTGGCTTAAAACACAATGGTCAGTTATAAGGACTCCAATTTAAAAAAATACAAGAAAATCTTACTCCATGGAAACAAAATATAAAGAAATGAGGGGTGGCTCAAGACTTTTGCACCGCACTGTACATATACCTGCTTCAGCCGGAAACGAAGATATAAAGCTACAGCTAGCAGTACATTGAAACCAGCTTAGCCTGGCTCTTTCCAACAGGAACAAAATTCAACTACAAATTCCACCAATTAACTTGCGTCATTTGTTTTGATGATAATTTTTATTTTTAATGAGCTTTTGCGACAAACTGGACCGAACATGAGAGCCAAAATGCTTTGTTTTTTTTTTTTTGTTTGTTTTGTTTGAACTGGACACCACAAGGCTAGCTGTTTCTCCCTTTTCGTATATCTGTGCTAAGCAAAGTTAGCCAGCTACCCCTTACAGCTTTCCATTTTATTTACAGACAGAAGAATGGCATCTATCTTCTCACACTACCACAAATAAAAAAAGCTTATTTACCATAATATTGAACTATTTAATGTTCAGCTTTTCATTATAAAAGTTGGGATCAGTTCAAGTACTCTTATAGATTGTATATGAAGCTAAATGTCTTTTGTATTCTATGAATGTGGCGGCCCTGCTTGACCACTGCTAGAAGATAACGTGTTGGAGTCAAGGTATCTATTGCTTACAACATGAGCTGTGTACGGTGGGTTGGAGGTTGGAGGGGGTGTCAGAGAAGCGCCCAGTGAGGTCAGAGATGCTCTGGAGGATCTAGTGGAAGAGACTGCGGGAGCCATGGAGCTTACCGAGGATTATTACACATACAGAGACAGCTGTCATACACATGCTCACACATGTTTGGTGCACAATCTGTGTGGAGGAAGGTATACATGCCACAATCCAAGCAATGTTGATATAATGTATTACAGTAAGTGGATTTCCCTTCTCATTCACAGCCTCGGTATATTCTTGATTCAGGTTGAGTGTCGGTCTGTGTGCGCAGCAGGGCTCGCTCTGTGTGTTCTGAAAATCAGAAAAACAATCTCTTGTTACTGCGGCGGATGTTTGTACAGTAGGAGAACACGGTATATGTGGCAGGTTGCATTTTTTTTCAATAAAGTGTGACAATGGTGTTTCCATCACTCTCTCTAAGATGGATTGCGGCGCCTTGTTTTGACCTACTTAATATCACTGAAACAATGCTTTTTTTCCTGTTGGTGTTCTTGTTATAGTCACAGTATCTCTCATCTGCTCCCGATTCCTCTCTTTCCCTCTGAACCTGCGCGTCCCTCTCTGGCCGAGGATTACGCCGGCATACAGTTTCAGCCTCTTCTCAGAATTCTCCACCGCCCAGCTGCTTTGGGCTTTTGGGACACACAAAGGTGAAACCGAGGTCAAAAGTGTGCTCGCATGCACATGTGAGCGTGCATGGTGAATTTGTGGCTTCTACATGTGTCTCTATTGTCTGTATTAAAGAGAGCAACCTATTCCATTGTCTTTTCATCCACTCCACACTATTTCACCATGTATGCAAAGCTTCTTTATTTTTATCAGGAAATTTGAATAACTGGATATTTGGGGGAGTTTTTTATATTGGTGATAAGCCACTTTTTAGTGTTGGTGCATTTAATGCTGTTGCACTTAGAAGAGGCTCATTTGGTACTAAAGAGCTTAAAGTGTAACAAGAAAATATCCCACACACCATTACACCAGCAGCAGCAGCAGCCCGAGCCACTGACGCAAGGTAGAATAGATCCGTGTTTTCATGGGGGTTTTTTTACATCATAATCTGACCCTACCATCTGTAAATTGCAGCGGAAGTTGAGGCTTATCAGATCAAGCAATATTTTTCCCCATCTTCTATTGTCCTATTTTGATTAGCCCGTTTCTGTAACTGTAGGCCTCAGTTTCCAGTTCGTAGCTAACAAGAGTGGCACCTGGTGTGGTCCTCTGCTGCAGTAGCCCATCTTTTGTGCATTCAAAGATGCTCTTCTACATACCTTGGTTGTAACAAATGGTTATTTGCGGTACTGTTGCCTTCCTATCAGCTCAAAGCAGTCTGGCCATTCTCCTCTGACCCTGGTATCATCAACGCATTTTCACCCAGAGAACTGCTGCTCACTGGAGAGTTTCTCTTTTTCACACCTTCTCTGTAAACCCTAGAGATGGCTTGTGCAGAGAAAATCCCAGTTGATCAGCAGTTTTTGAAATACTCAACCATGTCACATTCAGAGCCATTTAAATCACTTTTCTTCCTCATTCTGGAGCTTGATTTAAACTTCAGCAGGTCTACTTGACCATGTATGCATACCTAAATGCACTGAAGTGCTGCTGTATGGTTGGCTGATTAGATTAACAAGCAGTTGAACAGGTGTAGCTAATAAAGTGTCCAATGACTGTACATAAGAGTACATAAATTCCCTTTT
This sequence comes from Bujurquina vittata, assembly GCA_015106715.1. Classification (NCBI taxonomy): domain Eukaryota; kingdom Metazoa; phylum Chordata; class Actinopteri; order Cichliformes; family Cichlidae; genus Bujurquina; species Bujurquina vittata. Next base: position 23,078 of record VUQK01013725.1, on the reverse strand, counting down.
TAATAATAAAAGAAAACGGTCCACTAGGGGGCACACTTCCAGGATTTAGGAATCGAGGAAGTAGGCCAAACCTCAGTTGCTTTAGTGTATTGGTACATCCAGTGCCCTACCTGATCTTTGTGAAAAGGCATTGGCACACGTGGGCACATTATCAAGCTCCCTGGAGGTTATGGCAAGGCCGAGCAGTGACGCCAGCACATCAAAGGATAGGCCCAGTTCAAAGCACTCTGCAATTTCAGAGCAGTAAAAAAAAAAAATGCAGGAGAAAATAAGCAGCGAACACAACA
>VUQK01013724.1:23301-46556 GCA_015106715.1 Bujurquina vittata | reverse complement strand
AAATAAAGACCCTTAAAGACCGAAAAATCACCAATAAACACCAAAAAAAATTAAATTAAACTATTTTTTTTTTTTAAAAAAAAAAAAAAAAGAAAAAATAGAGAGAAGACTTTATGCTGATGTTGAAGTAGTGGTGAGTGAATGTCAGTGTCAGTGATTTTCTGTTTCTCTGTGTTAACCCTGTGAGGGTGTACACGGCCTCTTGCCCAGTGTCAGCTGGGACAGGCTCCAGCCTCTATGTGAACCTGCATTGGATCAGCGGTTTAGAAAACGGATGGATGCATTTCTGTGGTGACTTTGAACAGTGTAAAATATAAAACACACACAAATCAAGAAAATATCCTTATCGCATTATGTTTTTCTATATATTCTTGGCTTTGCAGTGTTTTTTCCTCTCTTAAATGCTGGATTTTTTTGTCCTGAATTTAATGATTATTTTTTTCCTGATCTGTCTGTGTTTTGACAATTGTCAAAATGATTAAATCATTCATTTTTTTACAACTCCAATAGATTTTTAATTATGCGTTTAGTACAGCACGCTAGACAAATTGTTTAAACAAAAAACACACCTGTTGTGGTACACCACTGCAGTGTAGGCCTCTTTATAGAAATCTGCACAACTTGACTTCCCAAATATTACCTGAGGAATAAATAACAGTTTTACAGTTATCAAAAAAAGTCATCTTATAATGAACAATTGTCACTAGTAACCTGCTGCCACTTAATTCATCAACATGAAACTGAAAATGGTAAAAATCTAAAGTTGTCAAAGCATTTAAACATATGACTCAGTTCTAACATTCATAGCATGACTGATTTGACTAAGATCAGTTCAAAATCAAGAATCCTTATGTTTTGAAAAGGCACTGTGTACCGGCATTGCGTTGCTTGGATCTTCTCCGTTCATAAATTGCACTTTCACGGTGATGTTGCGGGCGGAGCCTTGGCGGTTGGCAAAGTTAAGACTCTGAGGGTTCACATATAGCAGATTTCTGAAAAATATACATTCAAGTGCACAGACACAAAGAGAGGAAAAAATGCACATCAGAGACTTTGTCACACAAGTTACAAGGAATCGTGGGAATCTTTAAGAGGTGGGAATATAACAGAGAAAGAAATTATCATCTTAGAACAATTTACCTTTGTATTGCAATGTTTTTGCAAGTGATTTTACAGGCCTTAAAATGTATTAATTAAGTAGCATGTATGTTACTCGGAATTACAAGGTAATGGTGGTAACTTTAATGCAGCTTAATACAGCTTATAATACTGCTTAGCACCTTATCAGATACAGATTAAAAAAACAATCCAGAATGGCTTTAATAACAATGGCCATATCATTTGACTAAATCATGAGGATGAATGACTTTTTAACTCTAATGACCAAGTGTCTCTAAAAGTGCTTGACCTACTTACCTACCACTGTTACATCAGCTTCCATGAACTGATCAATTAAAAAGGGACAAGGCACCCCAAGTAGGTAAACCATATTCCGATTGGTACATACAGGAGGCTTGGCCTGTCAGTAACCATGGAAGGCAAAAGCTAGACTTTGCTTTTCAGAATGGGTTAGATGAGAGAGGAATGAGAAGTGTATAAATCACTATAGAAGAATATTAACTGAAATTATTTCTGATAATTTAAGATGGGTACTGAAAGTTTGGCACTATCCTCAGCAAAAAAAAAAAAGAAAAAAGAAAGAAAGAAACCAGAAGAACCTGTTGAGGGCCCTGGGCAAAAATTTCCAAACTGAGGTGTTATTTTTGCAATTTTATAAACTGCCACTTTGGAAGAATAACTTCCATGTGATATAATGCATCATAAAATCTGCCAATAATCCTGACTCAGTTTACATTGGAAGTCTTGTGCAATTTATTAATAAGCATGACACTTATTGACACCTGTTGAATCTGTTGTTTTACTTCACAATCCCATTCATTATTGACAGAGTGAGCGTACTATACTAGTTACTAAACTGTTGGGAAGGGGGAGGAGGCCCCAGCATAGGAAGTGTAAAGTAACCTGGGATCAGCTGACAAACCGCAATGACGTAGTCGATTCTATGGGGGACGGTCCCACAGAGACCACAGCTGGAACCACAAGTTACAAGGAATCGTGGGAATCTTTGTCTAATGATTAAAATTTTAATCCATCTCTTCCTCTGTTAACATCCATCTAGCATGTCATAGCAATTGTCATGGCTGTTTTGGAGAAGGCTACTGAACTTGAACTGAAATAGACCCCAACATGACTTTTGCTGAGCCTAAGCTGAAATATGAAGCACAAATGGAAGCCTACCTGATTGGTCAGTTCATCTCATCCGATTCAACTTCAGTTAATAATTACACATGTGAAAACAAATGGCATTTCTACACAGTTGCTATTTTGAGCTGAGGGACTCTATAAGGGAAGATTGTCATTGTTTAGAGATTCAAAATAAAAGGTTTTCTTATAAACAAACTAGCTGACAATTCACATGTCACAACATGTAGAATATTTATTTATTTATTTATTTATTTTTACCAGTAACAGTAATGAAACAGTATCAAGAGGACTAGGTCATTATAAAAGCTGTGGTAGTGTTAAATGTGGCTATGGTAAAAGAAAAAGAGAAGGTTTAAACTTCTTTGCAAAACCAACAAAAACAGAATGTACAAATGTTCCCATGGCTTGGAAATCTTCCATGAAAACTTCACTATGCTATGAATAATTATTCACAAATATTGACAATAACCCAAATTTGACATTTTTCATCCTGGTAAATGAAAAGCACATTAGATAAATCATGTTAGAGACTGTATGTTTAATTTAGCAACACTCTTAAGTGCTACTTGACCTACATGACCTGGTAGAAATAGACTACACTCCACAAGTCCCAAACATTCACTCTGTTAGATAGTGTCTCTTGCTTTTAAAGATCTTTTCATTTACGCTTCAGGACTGATTACACAATAAAATCATGAAGTAAATCAATTGCTCTAGACTTGTTAAGGTAGGGTTTGAGAGTTTCTTTTTTATTCTTGGAATAACCCAGCCTTGGTCTTTATAAGCTTAAAAAGAAAGATGGGTGAACAAACGTCAAGGAGGTGAAAAATGAACCCAAATGCATTAAATGGAGGTAATTTCCAGTTAACCACCAAAGGTCCCTTCTTACTAATTAACCTGTACAGAAGAGCAGTCAACCACAGGCCAATATACACTAAGAGATTTTTACGTACATCACAATATGTCTCTACATGCCTTGAGTGACTATTTGAAATCAGATGTCACTTCTGTCCTTTATAAAAACATAAAATCACACAAAAGACCCTAACACAGAACCAGAGGTGCGTAAAAGCAAACAAACAAACAAAATAAGAAGAAATCAGTAGGTCTAGTAATGTTTCTGCAAAATCTTGTTTTACATTTAACACCTGAACAATTATTTGAAGATTTAAGAATTCAGAATGAAGATTTAAGCATTGCTCTGACTGTTTTAAGTAGTCAGTAACATCCTTTGACAGTCCAGCAGGTTATCCAATAGATGCAGTATGAGAAAGAAGTAAAACAACCAAAATGCATGATTATGGATGCTTGTGTGGGCACAAGTCTGATTTTTATTCAAATAAAAACTGCAGTTAACTAGTTTAGAACGAAAATGAAGAGCTTCAGCACGGGAGGTTAGATGTTAATTCTCAAGCATCTTGAAGTTAAGCCACAACACTAACCACTGTACTGGAAAGGAAATTAAAGAACTAAATATTGTTACCAACTTTATGCCAATAAAGCAGATTTCTGGCCCATTTACTCAGTTTTTCATTCCCTTACCACCCGCAGCAATCACTCCAAGCTGAGGTAATAAATCTGTACAACCACAAATTACTAGCAAGTTCATTATGATGACTGTGCGGTATTTTAATGTGCAGTAACAGTTAATGTAAAACTCTAAGCTAACACCAATTAACAGAAATGCTAAAAAGAAAAATGGAGACAAATACTAAATCTATGCAAAATTTATGTTTTTATGGACATTTTCAAGTATTCAACTATTTGCTTTATTTTTTAAATACAGAAATGCAAAACTATGCCAAAACTACAATCTTTATGTTCTAGTAAAATATTACACCAAGACATTTTTACAAATTAGTTCCACCATTTGCTGCAGTTGAAGGTCAGCATAATTCACTTCCACTGCAAGACTGCATGAAACAACTTACTAAGACTTTCCTATAAAGACTGTTTTCATTTACGACTGAACTCGGTGCACAGGAGCAATTCTTTAAAAGCTGCATGCTAATCAGAAAACTACATATTCCCCATTTCACATCCAGTGTCATTAAAAAGAAAACAAACAAACACACACACGCCATGACACACCTGGAGAAAAAAAAATGACAAGAGTGAGCAATAAAACTGTGATGAGTACATCCTATCCAAACTCTGACATTATTCATGCCCCGGAGCTCCACCTGGCACAGATGACAGACTCAATCCCATTCCAATACAAAAACAAGGGGGGAGGGGGAGAAAGAGAGAGCGAGAGAGCGAGAGCGAGAGCGAGAGAGCGAGAGCGAGAGAGCGAGCGAGAGAGCGAGCGAGAGAGCGAGAGAGAGAGAGAGCGAGAGAGAGAGAGAGAGAGAGAGAGAGTACCTAGTGTGAGGCTGATTCAGCAGGATGTTAAATCAAACCCAGGAGCATTAATTACACACAGCGTTATCAATCAGAGCCCAGGGAGTGCAGGGTTATATGGTCTGAGATTGATCAGACTGACGATCCATCAAAATAGCGATGGCTATTGTTGGCTTTCTGCTGATCAGCTAAAGTGCTGCACCGCAGATGGAGAGTGGGGTAGGGTGTGGTATGGAGAGGGGATTGGGGTTAAATGGTCAGTAGAGTGGGGGAGGTACACATGTCATTTGCTCACTGCTGTGATTTGTTTGTTCAGGAGAGGGAGGGGTCAAGGGGGATTTGGGAGGAGGTGGGGTACAAAGCTAAAAACATAGTAGGAATTAATGATCAGCTAATCCCCCCTTCCTCTACTGAGAGGGCAGTATATAACACGAGGCAGCCTGCTGTTCTCATATCACTTTAACAGCTAGGAGGTCTAGCTTAGCAGCAGATGCAGAGAGAAGAGCATAGAGGCAAACACGCATAAAGCTGAAGCAGTGTTCCGGGACTGGAATTGGAAAATCATGATAAAGCTATTTTGCCTGTTGCTGGCTCTAGCCAGTTCAACTGTTGCTTTCCCCTTGGATGCCTCAGGTAGACAAGAGCACCCGACCCAGCCTTCCCAGGCCTTCACTACAGCAATCACCCAACCTGAGACCAGGTCTCGCTTTGCCATGCTGGACGATGTTCGCCTACTAGCAAACGGCCTCCTTCAGTTAGGCCAGAGTTTACGGGAGTTTGTCCATAAGACCAAGGCACAGATCAACGACATCTTCCAAAAACTCAATATTTTTGACCGCTCTTTTTACCAGCTGTCAGTTGTCACATCAGAGATTAAAGAAGAAGAGGAAGAGCTGAAGAAGACCACCAACTTTTTGAAGGCCAACAATGAGGAAATCAAGAATTTGTCGTTGGAAATCAACTCTAAGATCAACAACATCCTGCAGGAGCGTACACAACTCCAGAGCAAGGTGGGCAGCCTTGAAGAGAGGCTGAAGGGCTTGTCGGAGACCATGGCCCCTGCCGATCAGCTCAGTGAAATCACATCTCTCAAGGTGAGAACCTTCTGTAGCTAAAAACTTTATAACATTAGGCAGTGAAGATATATCCACTGAATGAGGAGCAGATAAGCTACAGTGTTTATGTTAAAAGGATTTAACTGCATTTTATAAACTGAGCTAACCTGAAAAATGTAAACAATAATACTGCTTAAATTCTTGAAGCACATTTTTCATGAAAACCTTTGAGTTCAAAATGAGTCTAAAAGTAGCTCTTATATTATTGTAATTTTCAGGAAGTGATTGACGCACAAGATAAAACAATCACCAATCTTCTGAAAGCTGTTAAAGAGCAGCATGATCAGCTTGACTACCAGAAAACCAAGATTAAAAACCTGGAGGAAAAGGTACTTGTACAAGAGATCATTAGAGTGAGAATCGGATTTGTTAAATTATTTAAAGAATATATGTAAAATTAATGATTCACTTGTATTCTCCTGCAGCTCAGCTATGAGAGTTTTCAAGATACAGCTAATAAACCAATGGACTCTGACCATGCAGCTCCTGATATGTTTGAATATCTGACAGTAAATTCAACTGGCCTGGACACAAATGGTAATTACTTAAAATACACAACCGGCAGCCCAAATATTTTTATAAATATTAAACTTATTTAGATAAAATGAAAGTCGAGAAATTAATTTGGCTTTTCTGCATTCTGTTTCAGATTTTCCCACGGACTGCACTGAGTTGTATAACAAAGGAGAAGCAAATAGTGGCGTCTATGTTGTCAAACCAAACCAATCAGAGCCATTCAACGTTTTCTGTGAAATGAGTTCAGGTGGGTGAGCAATCTGAGTTCTCAGCAAAGGTGTCTAAATACCATTTCTGTATTCAGAAGCACTGACATTTATTAGTGCTTTGGAGAAATGGCATTTATGGCATACTCCTCACATTATTCATGACAATTCACGAATAATATTTCTTTTATAGAAGGGGGTTCAACAGTCGTCCAACGCAGGGTTGATGGTTCTGTGGATTTTGATCAGACGTGGGAAAAATTTGAAAAGGGTTTTGGAGATCTGGAAAGTAAGTACACTTTTTAAAAAAAATAAAATATCCTAATTTTAGAGTAATTCTTTACTAATAAATTTCATTTGTCAAAAATGTTGTGCCATATTCAAAAAAAAAAACAAAACCCAAAAAACTGAAAGTATCTGAAAACATTTATAAGGGGTGATATAAGACAAAAAAAGGCCACAATTAATTCATCAGAATAGTTCTTAATTATTTTCTATTACATTAACAAATCTACCATATCAGCAGTGTATCATTAGGCGTGCCTACTGCCTTGGTTGTGGGGGCATCTGTAAGTGCTTCCTATAGTCCTGCTCACGGGAAACAATACCTGTTAAATATCAGCCCTGAACTGAAAAAACAACTTCCTGTATTATCTCAGTACTCAGCCAGTTTGGCAGCCTTCCCTGCAGCACTTGATATTCTCAGACAAGCATCCATAATCTGTTTAAAACAAAAAGGCTCTTCACCTGTGAAGATTAGTTGCAACCCTTTTTTTCATGAATACGACCTACATGCTACTATCAGCATTCCTTTTGTAACATGGGTGATCCAAAGCCTATTTTAAGTTCATTTCAGTTTTTAATCCATTATAAGATAAAATGAGACATCAGCATTTCTGAGATTCCCCCCCCCCCCACATATAAACAAACTAAATTTGATTTGTCATGCAGAGGACTTCTGGCTGGGCCTAGAAAAGATTCACAGCCTTACACAGCAGGGCGTTTACATCCTTCGTGTTGATTTGGAGGACTGGAAGGAGGACAAACACTGGGCTGAGTACAGCTTCTCACTGGAAGGTCCCTCCAAGGACTATACTCTTCATGTCAGCCATTTTTCAGGTGACCTGCCTGATACCATGGCCAACAGCAATGGCATAAGATTCGCCACAAAAGACAGACATACAGATAACCACCGAAACTCCAACTGTGCACGCAGTACCACAGGTATGAAGTTTTGCAAGCTGACTCAGCACAAGTACAGTATCTTGGACTGTTTCACTACCATAGCAATAAAGTAAATAATGACTTGTGATGGAGGAATTAATTTTTCTCTAAACAGAATAAAATAATTTAGCCAAGAAAACATATGTTGATATAACTTGTTTCCTATTTTGACTCTTTAGCAGGTGGCTGGTGGCTCAATGCCTGCGGTGAAAACAACCTTAATGGTAGGTACGTGTGGCTGAGACCAAAGGGGCGCTCAATGAGGAGGAAGGGCATTCAATGGAGGCCTGGCACAGGTTCCTCGTACTCACTCAAGATGACCAAAATCTCCATACGACAAGCTTCAACTGCCGATAGCTCCAACTAAGCCTCACTTTCCACATGCTCTCAAACAATACTACTGCCCCCCCCCCAATACATGGATATCCAAAAAAATTCAATAGAACTGGGAAGTGATGTAACACAGGCTTTACATATGCTAAATCTTTATTCATCCACAACATTAAGCCGATTGCTCCCTAACACCATTCTGTCAAAGGCTAGTGCTGACCATCAGATAGCGGACCACAAAAATGTCAGAAGTCAGCAAATGCCGAGCTGTTGCAACGAAACAACCGTGACACATAGGTTGTTAACCTACTGTGTCTGATCCAACAAGGACAGTGGAAGTGTCATTATGCAACATCTGCTATCGCTTGCAAAAGACATTCTGAGCCACATCAGCAACCTAATTCAGGATTGGCCAGAAAGTAACATACTGCAGTAGGACAGAAAATGAAGTTAGTGTGAAGCAACTTTTTAAGATTGCTTAATAACATTCAAGATGAACTTAGATACATTAATGTCAACAGCAAAACAAGCTATTTTAAAGTGTTTTATCTTTGAAAATGTACTGCATGTTCCCAGGGGCTAAAGGGACAAATAGCAACAGATTATTATATAAAGCATGAAAATTATGTAAGTCAAGGTTAAAGAGATCATTTCCTGCTTCTGAAAAAATGCTCTACAAATTGGGCACAATGTCACCATTCAAATTCAGTACAAAACATGGGAGATAGAAAGCTTTTGCAGCGCACTGATGATTTTTTTTTTTTTAGTCTTTATTTTTTATTCTGTATTTAAACTATGGTCATGCTACATGATATGATTTATGCTGGTATTGCTAGAAAATGATAATTACTGTGTATTTCCTACATTATTGAGTCATATTGACTTTTGTTCATTATTTCAGCATAACCAACTGTACTGTAAATGTGCCTCATACTGTGAAAAGTAGCTTTTGTTTGCTAAAAATAATCATATTTATGAAGACAAAAATAAATCTACCTGTATAAATAAGTACATGGTATTATTTTTTATAACTTTGTGTCAACCCAAATAAAGTTAAATAAATAAATAAAGAGAAAATTATGAAACAACAAAAAATTAAGAAATGGAATTGATGTAACCTTTGTTTTTACATTCTGACTGCATTAAGTAGGAAAGCTGATAAAACTGCTTGGTAAAAACAGATGGACTGTGATTCCAGAAAACAAACAACAATAAAATCCATTTAACTCAGTTGTGCTACCTGTCAGTCATGGGCCAATTAGATCTGCAGTCTGGTAATGTCTGTTTGAGATGTAATCACTCATTACCTGTCTATCAAAATATACTGCTTGGGAAAATTAAGGGAACACATTAGTTCATGAATAAAATATTCAAGTTGAAAATCATTACATGTAGCAACTGTCAGTGGAAACCAAAATAATCAAACCTTTGGAGCTGGTTTAAAAAAAAAATCACACCAAAAAACAAAGTTCAAATTGCTCAAGCATCCCTTAATGTTTTTTTACAGTGTGTGAGATAGAGATGCTCCTCACATAGGGAACATTACTAAGCCACAAAAAAGAAAAAAAAATCATCAAGAAGCCTGGGGCTTACACATATCAACTTTTAAAGCTTTTGTTCTAAAAAAAGTCGTCCTTTGTTGAGAAAAAGCAAAGCAATTTTTTTCAACTTAAATATATTAGTAGTATATTTTAAATATATAGCAACACACATAGTTAATCTTTAAGTAAACCAACAAAACTATGCCTTAAAAGGAATAGAACAGGCTGTGCAAGCTAATGAGAAGCAGCTGTAATAGCAACACCCTTTCAAACTATTTGAAAGAAAGTGATTCACATCCAGTCTCTCTGTTAGCTCTGCAGAAGATTAGTGACCTGCTCACTGTGTACCCCTTTCCCCTATGACAGGTGCAATAGTCTCCAGCCCCTGTGCAATCCTGAATTGAATAAGCAAAATAAAATGGATGGATGAATGATTCCATACCAAAATGTAATGGGTCTTCCTTTTCCAAAGCCTCTCCACCAGGTTTAATGAAATTGAGCTTAGCATTTTTTGTGTAATCCTGATAGCAAACAAACAAACAAACTGCAATGATTACATACATCTGCCTAGGCGCCTGCATTGGCAGAAAGATGGAAAATATTAGCTACAAGATATTAACTCACACTATAATTGGTTTTTCTGTACCTGTATATGGTGTTCGGCACATAGACGTCCCTGGCAGGGAACTCAAGGATCTCCCGGGTAGGACGCACTCTGCTGTCTGGGTAAGGTTTAACCTGCAGGAGATCAGGGGTCAAGCAGTAGTGGGGGTTCTCTGGAGCTGGAGAAATGTCCAGCTTCAACTGGGCTGTGGTGAACAGTCACAGAAAACAGAAGGGGAGGAATTGTTAAAACAAAATGAGAGAATGGAGGACTTCTTCAGACTTTAAATCATGATAATCAGTGAAATGAAAGGACATTCATTCCAGTGTTTTAAGTACCTGTGATAGGTCTGAGTCTCCTCAGCACTGAAGATGGTCTTCTCATATCAGCTAAGAACTTATACAAATCTTCATCACTAAGCCTGTCTCCCTCCTAAAAAAGCATGCAGCATTGAAACAAAAATGAGAAGACAAACCAAGAGAAGTAACACCTACTGCAATATAACCATCTGTGTACATGCTTTGCACTAAGTGCTTAAAATATATGCACTATCACTTATTATTTCATGTACAAGTGCATTCACATGGACCTGCTTAAAGAAGTTGGTGATGGTAAGTGTTGCAGGTCTAAAACCCGTCAGGCTACATGATTCATCTCCACTTGTGGTCCTCTCCAGAGAACGCCTTCCCATGATGCTCGAATTCCTCCGCTCTGACCATGAGCCTTTTCTCTCTAAACACAGGCAGTAGAAACAAATTCAACATTTTAAACTCTACATTTATTTTTCATGCTGGACATTTTCCTGATCTGCCAAAGCAACCAAAGGGTGCAACCACAGTCAGCATCAAAGATAACTTGAAAGGTCAAAGGGTAGATAAACCCCAAGTGGCAAACTAAAAATAACACGCCAGGGATCAATTTGGCTGTTTACTTTGTTTAGATCTTTGCCCTGGTTGAGTTGGTCCTTTGTACAATCTGCAGTTGAAAAGTTCTTTTAGATAAAGATTTTGAAGAATTTGAATTTATTGACATGTGCACGTGCCTTATGTATGAGTACCATAATCTGCTGTGGTGTCTAGATGTTGTAATGGTGTAACTAGATAACTAAATGTGACACTGAAAGTGGGCCTAAACACCATGACAATGTTTTTTCTACTCACTGTGACTTTTGTTATCATAACGAGATACATGGTTTATGTTTACATTTACAGTTAAAAAGTGTGCAATAAAAGGGATGGTTAGACCTGAAAGGCTCATCTCCAGCTCTGTATCTCTCTCAAGGCTGCCAGCACTATTAACAATGTTCATTAAATGGATGGCGGTCCAAGCAAAAGGCATTCGATAGCGGCCCAGACGCTGGCAGAACTGCTCTGACTGGCCGCGAAGCTTCTCCAACTTCTCCTTGTTCTATTAAAACAGAAATATTAAGTTAATTACATCTAGGATATATTAATAGTGAGTTTATTCACTGTGCGACGTATTGATTCTAAAATTGTTAGATGGCCACAAAAAGGAATGTACTTTAAAACTGAAGATGAGTACTAGTAGTAGCAGTAGTTGTAGTAACACTAATGAGTGCATATATTTTTTATAACATCAGATATAATTGTCATCCATCTGAGACGAAGCTTTCATGGCAGTCATCATTTCATTTACACTCATCATACCTTGGCAGCATCTGACTCTTTGAAGACCATATAGGGCTCTGCACACTCTCCAATATCACCCTGTTGCAGTACTTTTTCCAGCTGTTGACAAAGAACACACAGTTTTCAGCAACTATACTCACGTGCCGTCAAACAGGTCAGAAGCCAGATCTCAAAGGGTAGGAGGTTTCTTTGAGCAAAGTTTTATCTTCGTTTAGAGTTTTTGATTTGTGTGATGTATTTTGGTGCTACCAAAGAAATCTAATGAGTGACAATAAACCACAAGAAAAAACACAACTTATTGAAAGTCATTTCTGTAAAAAAAAACAAAAAAAACACGAGGCCTTTGACTGGTGGCGTTGCTTAATCGTGGCTCTCTGACACTCAGGGTAACACAATATTATTACTCCTTTACATATTTATAAAACAAAAGTTAACAAGAGACATGAAATTCTATGATAAATGTTTTACCTTGATGACTAGGAAGACATCCTGGGAGGGGTAGGTGATGGAGAATATGGCAGAGCGAGCCAGCGTGGAGATGGCTGCGGTCTGAATGTGGGGACGCAGCATTGCTTTTGTCTGCTCAGAGTTTAGGTCAAAGAAAAAGTTCTCTGATATCTAAAGGACACATGAAACAGACACACAGGTAATTATTATTTAATAAAAAAAAATCATATCGCTACACCATCACAACAATTATTTTTTTAATTGTAATTTTTGAGTGCACGATTCTATTATGGCACTGTGGCTTCTTGCTCATGGGGATTGGCAAACATGTTAACATTTTAGTGATGAATGAGCTACCAGAGAAATAATGGGGCTCCTGCGAAGGCCAATATATATGAGATCTACTTATCAAGGCATCTGCTACCCTCTAGTGTTTGTTAGCTAAAAGAGATCAGAATGAAGCAGCACTAGATGGGCTGGTTCAGATAGATACATAGTTCCAGAGTATGATTTAACTGCATCCCCAAAAGCATAACAGGCCCACAACATAAAATTTAATAGCCCACTCATCAAATTCGTTTGGCCTCTCAACGGTTTTAATGGTTTGCAGAAGTGACCCAACAACTCAGAGCTGAGGAGGCACTGAGGAAAGCATAACAGCTTACCTTTTTCTTTTCCTTGACATCATATAAGGCCAAACTAGCAAATATGGGTTCAATTTCGATCTCAAACCTTCAAGGTGGAGAGAAAAAGGAGTGGATCAGCAGAAAGCAGCAGTTAAATAAAAGAGCTACATGGCTTTTTTTTTCCCTTTCTGAAAAAGGCCATCTACCACTTACTTCAAGGACAAGCACTTGACGAGTAGCCTCTGTCCAAAGTGTTCTTTAGGTACTTCAGGCACACAATGGCGCTCAATGGGTTCCTCCTACACATTCACACCAAGTGTGCCAAATAAAAATAAGACAATTGACCACCTGGTGTCAGTTTTAGATAAAAAGACTGAATTTCACAACAATTTTATCAGACATTATAAAATTTTGACTGCAACTATAATGGAAACTAGCAAAAAAAGTATTCAAGGTAGGGAAAGGTGCTTACTGTACCTCATCGAGGGCGGGGTGCAGAGCAAAGAGTTCGCGGTGGCGGTTGGCCTTGCGCTGCTCTTCGTTATGCCGGTCAATCTCCTCATTGGGGGCACGGTCGAGGAGGTGAGGGAGGAGGGCATCGGGGAGGGAATTCTTCAAGTCAAAGATGCTACAAGCCCAGCTGCCCCGTGGAGTGTCATCTATAGACATTGACCGTCGCTTCAGGTCATCCTGTGAGACAACCAACACAAAAAAAACATCTGTCAAAGGAAGACAAACATATTTATTCTGGGACTATTTTTTATATGAGAATGTTTATAATCTTTTAACCCTGTATTCCTATGTCAGTTTATTTTCCTAATGAAAAATCTGATACCTGGTCATCCTGGTAACTGCTGCTTTCTGGCATCTCATCAGCTTCAAACACCTGTTTGGGGAGGCCTTTCTGACGCTCCTTCTGTTTGTCCAAAGTGTTGGGATTAAAGCCAGTACCAAGCTTATGATATCTGAAGAAACAAGCCATTACTTAGAACACTTTTATTAATTTAATAATATTATTTCAAGAATGAATATTTTAAGAGTAAATAACCTTAAGAACATTTTCACATGGTGAAGCCTTACTTTCTATTGACGACTGCCCAGTCTTCTGTGTAGGATCTGACGCAGTCTCTGACATGAGGATCAGTGTCCCTGCAGCCAGACACGCTTAATCAATCAAACAAGCATTATTTTAATAGCAGAGTCAAACTCTAAATGCATTAGTCTAACTGATATGGATGGCAAGCAAATAGATGCATTGAAATAATTAGATCTTTCTGGCATATCACACAGTGAAGCACACTTGTAATGTTTGTGCCATCTCTTCTGAAATACAAAGAGCCAGCGCTACATTAAGAAAAGGTATTAAGCCCACACAGCTTGAAGGATTTTAAGGCATTCATTAACTTTTACTATTACTATTTCTTGTGTACAGAATCCAATACAAAGACTTAACATAGCCTGTTTGTTTGCTACAAATGTAGAAAACAATTTAAAGACAGTGACTTGACATGTAAATATATTGCCACTGAGTAAACGATAATTGTTTTTTGGAAAATTAAATATGGAACCATGCGCCAAATCAAAAAGCATACAGAAAAATAATAACAACACTATTCATTAAAACCTGGGATTTCACATTAATTTGAAAATGTCGCAATTTCCACTTGAAGTATGTAGTGCCAACTTTATTTATATCCAATTAGTCGGCCTCTGTTATATATACTAATCTTTTATAGCACATTTGTTTGTACATTTAACACAAATTATTACAATTACTAGTCTCTCTAGATCAATACATTATATTCCAACTGATATTAAATGAGATAAACAAAGAGCAATTTGAGAAGAAAATATGGCGTGAGACTGCATAACTTTCAGCCACTCAGAAGCCTTACCCTTCTTCAGGTACAGCTTGTACCACTGTGCGACACTCCCTGGGTGTGTAGATGACCTCAATGTCATCTGGGGGAAACTCAATCAGATCTCTCAGAGGACCTGACTCAACGATGGGAGGGTGAGTGATAAGGTACTCCTCAAAATCCACCGGCTCCACTGCCTCTGTGAGCGGAACCTGGTGAGAGATGAGAAAGTGTGACAGGGAGAGAACAGAGGGATGGATGAAGTTAATTAACTGGTAAGGGCATACTCAGCATTATAGCTCTGCTACTTGCACTACTACTTATTTTTGTCTATAAATATCTGTAAAGTCAACTCTACTTTTTAGCAAATGCTTTAAGGTACAGATTCCCCATACAGCTGCTGAGGAAAATAGGATCTAGGGTTATTTTTTCATTCTTTTAGAGTACACTAAAGTCCTAAGAAAGTTACAGCTGGGTGTTGAAAATATCGTCAAGCTGATCCAAGCAGCCAGATTATCATAGACTAAGTGTTTCACTTGCACAGAGGAAGAGACTAGTAGCAATGTGACATCCAGAGACCATGAATGTCAATGAAATTCCTATTACGGAGTGATAAAAATAAAAAAAGAGGGTTAACTTGTGCAACCAGCGCCAACACAGACCAACTGCTAACTGCAAAGCAATACACAACAAGCCAATTGCTATATATGTGAATAGGGCTCATGGCTGCATTCTTTCCTAGTGACAACATTTCTGCAGCATTCAGGGCTCCTAAAACAGAGTTAACCCCATTTTTATTAATATCTGATACTACATCCAAGTCTGTAATGACAGAAACAGACAGCTGTTCTTCCACAACAGTATTTTCTATAGCTAAGCAACCAGTCCTGTACGTCTTTTTTACATTAGCACGTCTGTGCCTGTTTTATGTGAAAAAGAGATGTCCTATGCTTTTTCCCATCTTTGTATGGATGAAATTTACTTCTGAAAGAGTGCTAAAACGCTGAACAGTTTTTTGTGTTTTAAAATAGAAATGTATTAGTGTGGTCGCAGGCTTTGCCTGCTCCTACAAGTGGAACCCAGGAGGGAGAATCTGTTTTAGCTGTTTCCGTGCGCGCGTGTGTGCGCATTTGTGTCCATCTCCCTCTTGAGGAATTTGAACACAAATATTTTTCACAGTTTAATTAAAGACCAACTGTAGCCTAATTAAGGAGAGGAGGGGGGACCATGTGTTGGTGTCTGGGCACAGGGGTGCTCAAGGTCAATTGGCACTACTCCTTTAACAAACATAAGCCACTTTTACACAGATGCTGCACCCACCAAAGGCAGCATGGTGCCACCTAAAGCATGTGATATTGGATACTATAACCTTGTTGTGGAATTAGAAGCATAGTAATGTCATGCATTGCCTGCTAATCCTTTTCACAATAATTGATTAGGCTTTTACTGCCAGCTCAAAAGTGGAACAATGACACAAAACAGAGAGCCATAATAATAATGGTACCACACCAACACCTTAAACAGGCTGTGTAAAAGGCTCCATGTGGTGAACAGGAAAATCAATCATAATCCCTCATGGCATTTGGCTAGACAGCTGCGCAGCTTTTCACACACCAAAAAAACAAACACAAAACATCCCTGGAGAAAGCCAACTGTTAATTGTTTAAATGCAAACACAATGAATGATCAGCAGTCTTTCAGGGTACTCACTGTGTTACTTGCTGTGGTTCCAACATTAAGGTTTTTAAAGAGCTGTGGGGAGCCTCCATACTGTCCAGCTATCTGTTTCCTAACATCTGCTGCCACAGTCCTGCAAACAAAGGAATAGTAGAGAGAAGACAAGAAATAATACAGCTAATGTAAAAGGTTTCTCTAGTTATCCATTAAGTAGATAAAGCAGGCTTATTAGTATTTAGAAACAGATTTAGAATGTGACCACTGATAGAAATATGCCCGGAAGCTAATTCTTTGTTCTTTTTAAACAGACTTTAAGAAGTTTGTAGTCCAGTAAAAATCAGGTAATGTTTACTTTGATTACACAAACATTATATAGAGATCAAAGGGAACATGATATTTAGAATCCCCATATACCTATAAGTTGTCATTGGCAGTAAGAAACCAAGGTTTAAATAGCTCTATATAGCATTATCATTTTGACCTTTAGTCTACTGTCCTTGAAAGAGAGGTCACAGGTCAAATGTGACATATTTCAAATCTTTATATGGTACTTCCTATATGTTGACAATACACACCACACTTGTAAGATTCATAGTTTCTAAGTCATAAGGCTTTTGTCAGTTTTTAAATCATGAAGTTGACCTTAAAGACCATGGTGGATGTACGCCAAATTTCAATGGATTGTTAACATGACCCGATTCTACAACCCTACAAAGTTTCATCAGAATTCATTTTAAACCTTTCGAGCTGTCATGTTTACAGACAGAATAACACGCACACATGCAAATGCTACCAAAAACATAAGCTTCTTGGCGGCAGTAATGAGAGTGACAAATACTGTTGATTGACATATGACCTGCTAGTAAATACATTAGAAGGTCACCCAGGCAACCGGAGCATGGAATGTCTGAAAGCGACCAGCTGGCAGCTTCAAAGTGATGCACAACAGGCAAATAGCTTCCAGCGTATACGTGGCTTAAGAATCAAAAGAACACGCAAGCATACATATGCCAGAGCAGGGGTGCTCAAACTTGCGACTCGTGGGCCGCTTGCAGCCCCGCTCCCTACTTTTGGTACGCAAATTATGTCAAAAATAACATAATTTGGCCCTTTAAGTTACTTTTTTGACATTTCACTTAACCCTCTTGATTGGAGGGGAAGACGAAATGTCAAAAAATGTCTGTGATTTCACAGAGTAGCCCTGATTCATTCAAACTGTGAGCGACAGTGGGCAGAAATTGCATCTGCATGTGTGAAAAAACAGAATGTAAATATCTGGATGCAATGAGGAAAAAAAGCACTACAACCACAGAAGTACAACAGGTGGAATTTTTAAATATGTTAATCTATGATAAATGTATTCATGTACTTTTTTTTTTTTAGAAGTTTTTGCTGAACCTGTTGCAGAAGCACCAACAAGGGTTTGATGTACAGTCACACCTTTCCATTTCCATTTGATACGTGACTCCCTCTGTTATAGTCAAGTGTTCCACATTAAGTGTACAACGCAAAATAAAGAGGTGTGAAAGGGCTGGATCTAATACATGATAGCATTTCCATTATATATTAGGTTGGCAGTAAAATATGTTTCTTTTTTTTAATTTAATAATTCATTTCTAGCTCTAAGCTTATATATATGGTAAATATTGTCTTGCTTCGTCTGCCTCCAGTATCTCAAAAGTTAGACTAACAACAGTGATACCACTGTATCAACTATGTAACATGAGGTTAACTACGGTATCTGTACTGGAAACTAAGTGATACCTTAAAGGTGCAGTCAGTAATTCTTTAAGGTTATTTAATAGGGAAAAAAATGATATTGTGCTCGTATAAAGACATAAAATAGTGTGTAATTATGTCTTCCAACAAACTGATGCATTCTCATAAGCTTAGAATTAAGCCATATAAATACATATGAGCAAGTTTGCAGTTTGTGGAAGCCACCAGGTTCCTCCACCATCAAGATATAAAGCATCACAACCATGTTTTATCTTCAGAGAACGGGTCCTCATCACCAAAGAACTGAAAACACAAAGGAAAGGGACAATGCAAACAGCATCTTAATAAACAGCAAACAGCATCCTCTTCCTTCTTACCTCAAGGCTCATCTCCTGAAGTCAGGGCTCTAACACATGAAAACATGCATAAACATGCTTTTTTACCTACGATATTATCGCCATTTCTTATTGCCAGCAGATTAGACATGCAACCCTCCCACCTACAGACAGCCGACAGGAGCCGGCTAAACAACAACAACAGCTGGTTATAAACTAAGACTATGCCAGCTAATTTTATGCTTAAAAAAAGACACTTTCCCTCTGAAAAAAAGCTTGATTTTATTCTCACATTGTATGAGTTTTTTCAATATGCACAAGAGTCCAACAAAGTCCACTTCAAAGACAGTTTCACTAACACCAACTAACAGCAGCAAAAACCGCAGTCTTACTGCTAGAAAAGTTCAGCATATCCTCAACAACTCACCTCAGTATTGCTGTCATCACTGAGCTTCTCTGACTCACTGACCCATATCAGACTCCTTTCACAAAGTTTTACTGCCTCTTCCAGAGTAAATAGATGTAGATGCTTCTCACTCTGGACTGACAGCTGAGGTAAACATGGACTGACAGCCTTTCACAGACGGTGGAAAAATTCCAGGGCAGATTTGGAGCCAGTCCAAACACTAGCAGAAACACCCCAGCCAGCTGCAACTGTTATAGGGTACTGTCTAAACTTTATGTTTTTGATCTCTCTTGGCTGACTAAAACATGTTTGTCCTACAGAAGCATCAGTAGCTATGATTATGCACTTGAATTTGGATAGGTAAGAAAGCAGAACTCAACTGACTGCAATCTGCAATCTACTGACATCTACCAGGGTTAATATTATAAACTGTAACTTTAAATCATTGCCGATATTTCTGTCTCTGCCAAGAGCTTCATCGTGTTAGCTCAGACAGCATCATACATTGCACTAAAACAAAGGAAAAAATAAAATCCCTGGACCCTAGTGGTCAGCACAAAGCTCTCTGTGTTCAGCTGTAGCTACGTACATTCGAAGGTCCCTTAAATCACAGCAACCACCAAAACCACTTAGAGATTTTCGCCTTGAACAGAAAAACAATGCAGCAAGAAGCCCAAAGTGACACAAAGAAATTAAAGCTCAGGAAAAAGGCTACAAACTAGAGAGCCAAGGTTATGTTAAACCACTAACACAGTATATGAGTGCCCATGGTTATGATGGTAAGCAACAAACTCTCTAATGTTTCTGTTTCTCTCCACC
Source organism: Bujurquina vittata (assembly GCA_015106715.1). NCBI lineage: Eukaryota > Metazoa > Chordata > Actinopteri > Cichliformes > Cichlidae > Bujurquina > Bujurquina vittata. The sequence goes on along the minus strand of VUQK01013724.1, from coordinate 26,875 downwards.
CTCATCCTATCAGAGTGACTAGCTTGAAGGTGACTTTAGACTCTGGCCCATAATTACAGTAACAGTGAGTAAGGATGAGTTGTGATTCAGAGAGTGAGGTCGCTAAGATCACCTCTGTTGCTGTATACAAACAGGAGCTGCATAAGCCTTATATAAGGTTGCAAATACAGTGTCACAGTTATCATTTTAAGCAGGAAGGCAAAAATGAAAACAGCGTGATCCAACTTTCCGGCTTAAGATGAACAAGATAATGTTCTCTGGGAGAGATCAGGAGGTCTCTGCAGTGCAGTGCTGTCACGGCTGGAGAAAAGCAGCACAGCTGAACTGACACAGAACTCTACTTAGGACTGGTCACACAAGCTATCTGACAAAGCAACAACTAAACAAAATCTAAACTGGAAGCAGAAGACGATCATAGTTTTAAACAATCCGGAGGCAAGATTTGAACTTCTAGGTAGCCATTGATAGTAGCTTCCATTAACACATAGCTAAACAAGTTCAGTCAGAACTGCTTTCCTTTGCTAAGTGAATAATTTTAGCATGGCAAATTCAAACTGGGAACAATTTTAACTTTTATTGAGGACAGCCATGCCATGCAATATCACAACTGCAACACAACGCAATCAAATACAATAGCAAATCTATTTTTTCCAGAATCCTGCCAGAATGCTGCTGCCTTATCGTTTCAGAAAATTAGAAGGCCACAGTTTTCTACTCTGTAAATACTGTTACTGTGTACCATCATCTGCACACCATCCAATAAGGCAATATGGCCAGTCTGCATAAATTAATGTCAAATACCATTAATTTGTTGTGGATGTGATTCATGACAGATTCGTACTCTTTCAGCTGTGACATAAACAACTTCGACATGAAAATGCAGCACTGATAGTGAACTTACTACAGTTCAATGATGAAAACACACTTGCTTCAAATAGATTATCGATTTTAAAATAGAAAAACACTCAGGAGCATGTCTGTGGTCTTATGTAATCATCTTTCCCTTCATAGTAGATCATCGTGAAAAGCTCTCCAGAGAGATGCAAATTCTTATTTCATCTAGCAGCACCATACAGAGGAAAAATTGAACCAGCAGGCATGCAGGCACATACTTGCTCAACAATTTGTATAACGTTTTGGTTGTCCGGGCATTAACTGATCAGCAATAACAGTAATTAAACATGTCTATGCTGATCTCTACCATCCATCTATCTGAACACTTACTGGGATGATGGCATTTGACAGCTTGCACAAAGCCCTTTGTTAAAGAGATTACTTTGATCTGTCTGAGGGGCGGGGAAGAGATTATAATATCGGTATTTGATATCAGCTCAGGGAGGCTTTTGTTCCATGTAAGAAATATACAGTCTCCTTTCAGTTAGGTCAATCTTCAAACATCGCTAAACAAAGTTCAGTCACATCTCTCCCAGTGTCAGCACTACCTAGCTGGCCATCGTTAGCTACTGTAAGCGAGATAGCCAAAATTAATGGTTATCAATTTACAGTAGCTACGTTTATTTCGGTTTGCATAATTACTGAAAGCCTGACTCCTCTCCACCTGAGACGCATTCATAAAATACGATATCATCGCTTTGTTACTATTCAGCGGAAAAAGGACAGCAGCAGCTAGCAGTGTCGCTGTCTGTCTGGGTGGGTCTGAGCATCTTTGCCTTTACAGCTAACAAGCGGCTAGCTCGGAGCAGCGAGGCTGCGCTGGCGGCTGGGCCTCCTTCTAAGGGTTCCCTAAGCTGTGGTCTGAGGGCGACCTACATGGGAGACGCAAAGTCCTCCATGGGCATTTTGTGAGCACATTTCAGTATGTTAAGTCGTTACCTGCTAATTTTTTGGGCGAAGGCGCGGCGTTCAGCCATGGCAGTGGCCGCTGATGTGCTTAGGCGAATTCCCAGGCAAGCAGGCAGCAAGCAGACTCCGTTTTCCACTCAATACGGCCACAGGGAAAAACGGGAAAACTGGAGAATGGATCATTACCGTAATGATCGTAACGCTGTGCGACAGAACACACCCAATGAAAAATCCTTGCGCATTCTCATTTCAAAAGAACGCAGATGCGGTAATGAAGTAAGAGTACTTCTAAAATACTATTAACAAATATCGACGTTCTTAGCATGTTTTTTTAACTAAAGGTACTTAAGAATTATTAATTTTAATTGTCAGTAAAGATAAACGTATCATAAAAAGTGAAGAAATTTGTGTTTGGTTGTTTCTTTGTTTATATAAACGTTTATATTTAAAAAAGCAGCAAAACCTTAAATTTAAGAGCCTGAAATGTGTAAATGGTTTTGACGATTTTCTATGGAATTTAAGTGATTATGAATAAACAGTTTTACTTTTTTTTGTCTTTACATTAATTTCATTCCCACACATACACATAACTACTAATATAAGTGATGGGAAAATATTAAAAATAAAAATAGATATAATAATAATAATTTATAAAGTTAGTTATAAGTTAAAATATTTGCTTCTGAATGATAATAAAGATAGTAAAGTACTTCACATTTGTACTGAACTCCCTGCACCTGCTAGGTTTGGAGACATAGCTGGGAAATATAAAAACATGGATTACTACATTAACAACCTTAAGCCTTATAAATATTCATAATACCACAATCGAGAAGATATAGGAACAAATAGCCTAAAGAGTTTGTTCTCTCTAGACAATGCAAAAGAAACACATTTTAAAAGTCTATATTTTGAAATCTTTATTTATTCTGATTACTTTAGAAGCAAGTGAGTAATATTGTATTACAAAAACAACTTTAAGTGGCAACTGCTAAAAGGCTTAATGGGAAATTACAGGAGTTGAACTAAATAGCCAAATTGCTTTAAAAGACTGAAAAATTACAATTCAAGTATAATTGTATCACACAGGTAGGTTAAATTACTGTTGTTTATAGCTGTTATGTATACGAAATCCGTAAACATAAATAAACACGAACGTCTACCATTCATAATACCTATGTGGTTGAGACCTTGGAAGCGTTACAATACCACGCCCTGTTCATTTGTACAACACAGAGTGCTTGTTGTGTTTGAAAGAGCTACCCAAACAAAGCGGAATGTGGTTAAAGACAGAGTTAACAGTAAGAAACCGCCTTTCCGGGCTGTCCTTACTTATAGATCAGGCTAACCCTCGCTCCTTGTTCCCGACGGAAACACCGCGAGAACACCTGACTTTACTGTTCTACTTCCTCAAAATGTAAACATTGCCTTTCGCGTTGGGGTGTTAGTTTACACAGCAACTACTGGATGGCAAAGTATGTTTTAATTTCCTCTATTATGCAGTATTTTTATTTTTAACTTTCGCACGGAGCTACAACGCCTCTGTGAGTGTGAAACACGACGGTAATCGAAGAAACTAAAAGGTAGCGACGCGCTAACTGCTTTAATTTCATGTTATTGTTGTAACTTGAAGTCGTGCTGTAGACTTAACACGGTGTCCGCCACGTAAAACATTTGCAGGCTGAACGGGAATGGGTTTCCTCCCTCACTGGTCAAAATGGAGAATAAAGGGAGCGACGAGGTGGAAAAATTGAAGACAAAGTTCTTGTCA